>WEKX01023389.1:237-13037 GCA_013390025.1 Pitta sordida
TCTGTAGGGGCAGCTCGTAGGGTGGCATCTGGAAGGGCGGTGGAGGACAGGAGAGGGTCGCCTTACCCCCATGGGTGGAGACCTCTTTCCACTCCTCCTTGTCCTCGAGGATGCTTTCTCCCACCACATGCTGGGGAATATGAGGTGCGTGTGGATATTCGGGATCCCAAGAGTCCCCAGAGGTTGGGAGAACACTGTCCACTTCCCATATATAACCATGATTACTTTTCAGCCTTTCTACTTCTTCCTTTAGCCCTGTTATCATGGAGAGCAGGTCGTTTACCAGCTCACAGCAAGCACAGGTGTTTTGCAGGCTGTCCTCCTGTGCTCCTAGCAGACTCAGGCATTCCCTGTGAGTTGGACTAGATTATCTTTGTGGGTCCCTTCCAACTCATAGTATTCTGTGTGTGATTCTGTGTGTGTATAGTGAAAGCTCATTTATTATAAACAACGCGTCCCTTTTATCCCCTCAGTGCTCATTACACACATCACACAAGTGCACTTCTACTCTAACATTGGTGTCTACTCTAATAGCACACACCTTACTAATTCCCGATTGCAGAACACCTCTAGAGGTAGCCTGCCTGGACTTTCACATTCCTGTCTTCCAAAGTTATCTTCCCAGTTTCTTTCTTTAGCTGGATCCAAGGCCGTTGCTGCGGATACCATGGAAAGTCCCAGATTTCTGCAGCAGGGCAAATACCTCTTTATGTCCTCTGGTCTCTAAAAATCCCTCTACAAAATATCCATAAAAATTCATTAAGAAATAAATTGGGATATCTAGATGTAACATCTTCAAGATTCATTATGATCATTTGATGTTAAAAATACAAAGACAGCCATTAAAATGAAAAGGTTGGTAGCAGTCCATATCTCTACATTCTGAAGAAAATTTTAATAGTCAGCAACTGACTAATAAAATGTTTCCCCACAATTTACTCCCATGTTTCCGAAAACATACATGACCAGCAAAGATTGACACTCTTTGTTTTTAACAGCATTCTAAATCCTAGAATTAAATATTAAGATTATTCCAAACAAAATTAAACCCTTAGGTCAATATGAGGGTCTAACCCGAGGTGGTAATCAAGCTCCTCATTGATGCTCCTTCATTCCCTGCTCAGTGAACAGGGTGGGGGAGAGAATGGAAGGGTAAAAATAAAAAATGTGCAGAGATAAAGACAGTTTAATAAGTAAAGCAAAAGCTACATGCAGAAGCAAAGCAAAACGAGGAATTCATCTGCCACAATGGGTAGGCAGACTTTCAGCCATATCCAGGAAAGCTGGGCCACATCACTCATAATGGTGACTTGGAAAGACAAATATCATCACTTCAAATGTCCCTGCATCCTTCTCTTAACCTAGCTTTCTGTGTTAAGGATGACACCATATGGTGTGGAATAGCCGTCCCTGGAGGGGTTTAAGAGAAGACTCGATGAGGAGCTTGGTGACATGGTCTAGCTGGGGGGTGTAGGGCTGGATGATCCTGTAGGTCCCTTCTGGCTCGGCGTGGCCTGCTAAACTGTGAAGGAACTAGGTTTGCATTTACCGCTCTTGGATGTGCTTTTGGTCTCTGTATGGGAGTTAGATGGGGAGGTGGACCAGATGATCCTTGTGGGTCCCTTCCAACTCATAATATTCTGTGAATCTGTGTGAATCTTTGGTCAGCGGAAGCCAGCTACCCCAGCTATATACCTTCCCAATTCCTTGTGTACCCCCAGCCTCCTTCTTAGTGGGACAAGGTGAGAAGCAGAAAAAACCTTGATTCTACACTGCTCAGCAGTAATGAAAACACCCCTGAGTTATCACCATTGTGTCCAGCACAAATCCAAAACCTAGGCACATACAAGCTTCTATGAAAAAAAGGAAAAAACCAGCCAAAACCAGCACAACCAAGAACAGATTTTACGTCTGCGTTTGTAAAAGAGGTCACAGCCACTCTTTGGGTATCATTACTATGCACAACCCTAATGGAGAGGTGATTCTGTGAGAGGTTCAAAATCCTTTTCAAGAAAATCTGATTTCTTTAACTTCAAAATGCTTTCATCAGAATTCATTTAATTTACTTCTAACTAACCTGATATGATCATCTCATTCAACAGACCTTTGGAATTTAGACCTCTGGTATGGAGAATAGCTCTATGTTCTTAAGAGGGTTTTTTTAGGCCTTGAGATATTCGTGTAGGATTGAACTATGAATAGATTGATAGATATAAGTGTTTTAATCACCATGACTAATAGAGTACTAAGCAACCTGAGTCCAATTTTGACAGTTGTTAGGCTAAGCTGAGCTAACAAGAATAACCTACTCTGTAAAAACTACTACAGATTAAAAAAAAAACAAACAACAGAGCCTTACACGAGCCATCATTATTTAAAAACAGTATTAGAAAAACTCTTTACTGCAGGTAGGTGTTGCTGTTCATTACACAAAGAATTTGTTAGTTTAAGTAGGTGAAAAAATAACAAGAACTTCAGACCCAGACAGTGTTTCTCCCATATTGTAGGTATGTTCACACAGAAGTATCTCTTTGCAAATACACTGAAACACATCTAAAATTTAGATTGTTGAGAAAGATTTTTACTCAAAGATGAGTCAATTGTCAGTGCTTTGTGATGCATTCTTTAAAATACAGAAAGTTAGCCTTAGAAAACCTCAGTCATTTCTAAACAAAGTATTCTGCTAGCTAAGCAAGTCACTTTATGAAGCTTCCATTATGAATGAGCAGCTCTGGTTGATTGGGCGTTGATGCACATAAACATTACACGGACGCCATTTAACCCAATGACCAGCTTTGCCTTTTTAAGGATTGATGTTGTTTCCATGACTTTTCAGCATATCTCCTGAAGATTTTATTCAGTTAAGAGCTGGTATCAAAACACTATCAGGTTCATCAGATGTTGAAATATGAGGGATCAAAGATGAGAATGTGACCAGTCTTGGAATTGTGTTCCAGAGCCCTCAACAGCCTCGTTGCCATTTTCTGGAGAGGTCTGAGCATTTCAACATCTTTCTTAAACTGAGGGGCCCAAAACTGGACACAGTAGTCAAGGTGCAGCCTTACCAGGGCTGACCACAGGGGAAGGATAACTTCCCTAGTCCTGTCACAATGAGGTTAGGCAGAGTCCCAGGGTCCCTTTGATTTCATGAGCCTCCAAACTGTCACAGTGGCTCTTGGTTCCGTACATTTCCACCATGTCCTAATGACCCCTGGATTCCATGAGGTTCTGCAGTACCATAAGAGCTCAATGATTCCATGTGTTTTTGCCATGACAGATTGGCCCCTGGATTCCGTGAGGATTTACAGTGTCCATGGGGTTTTGCAGTGTCACCATGGTCCCTTGACTCCAAAAGACTCTGTAGTTTCAAAATAGCTCCTTGACTCCCGGAGATTCCAAAATATCACAATGGCCTCTTCACTCTATGAAGTTCCACAGTGTCATAATAATCCGTTGACTCCGTGATTTTCCACCGTGTCACAATGGCAAAGGGATTCCATGAGGTTCCAACATGTCACAATGACCCTGTTTCCTTCCATGCATTTTCACAATGTCACAATGGACCCTGGATTCTGTGAGGTTTTGACAGTGGCCCTTGCAGCTCATGATGTTCCATAGTGTCCCACTATGCTCCCTGAAGCCCAGGAGGTTCAGAAAGGACACTTAATTCCATGAGGTTCTGCAGTTTCAAGAGGTCCCTTGGAATTTCATGACCTTCTAGAGTGCCCCTCAGTTCCTTTGCTTCCTTGACGTTCAAGACTGTCACAAAGGTCCCTTGATTCCAGCAAGTTCCACAGTGTTCCAGGCTACCTTTGGTTCCATGACTTTCTACACTGCCATAACAACTTCTCTATTCCATGAGTTTCTACCATGTCACAGTGGCCCCTTCTTTCAATTATGCTCTGCGATGGACCAGTGACCCTAGTTCTAGAAGTTTCTGCAGTATCATCAACACCCCTACATTCCAGGAGGTTCCATAGTGTCACAATGGTCCCTGAATTCCATGATGTTCCACAGTGTCACAATGGCCCCCATGGGTCCATGAGGTTTCAAGGTGTCACAATGGGCTCTTCATTCCCCTCTCTTCTGCCGTATTACAATGGTCTCTTGACTCCAAAAGGTTCTGTAGTGTAACAATGGCTCCTTGACTCCAGGAGATTCCACCAAGTCACAATGGCCTCCTCATTGTATGAAGTTCCACAGTGTCACAAAAACCCCTTGACTCCATGATTTTCCACCGTGCCACAATGCCCTTGAGATTCCATGAGGTTTTCCAGTGTCACAACGGCCTCTGGATTCCATGTGGTTTCACAGCATCTCAATGGCCCCATCTGCTTCCTTGTGTTTCCACAATGTCACAATGGGCCTTGGATTCCATGAGGTTCCACACTTTCACACTGACCCCAAGAATTGCCTGATTTTCCCAACTGTCCCACAGCTGCTTTGGCCCCTTGAGGCCCAGGAGTGTCACAATGGACAGTTGATTCCATGAGGTTCTGCAGTGTCCCAGGGTCCCTTTGATTTCATGAGGTTCCAGATTGTCATGATTTCCAGGAACACAGGGAAGCTTTGAGCCTAGGACCAGAATAAAGCAATACTTGCTAGTACCCTCTCCTTGCCCCACTCAATATTCATCTCAAAGATTTCCTAAACCAGGGACAATATTATTTTTGTATTCCCTTGCACATTAAAAAATATTTGCTAAACTAAAAGGTGAATTAACCTAACGCAATAAAGACACTTTCCAGCAGGTCAGTAGCAACCACATTACTTGGCCAGGTAGTAAATTACACACTGCAAGATTTACAGTCTTGATTAATGTAGATAATTTTTTTTCTCGTTCTCTAAAATTTTAAAACTAACATTTTACTTTATAAACTTAAGAAGTCAACAAATATCCAAGCACTCTCTTTACACTTGCTAAGGTACAAGGGGGATATTAGGAAGCCTCAGTAGACATCAGTCCACTTCCCAAAAATTCCAGTCTGAACAACTTGAAAGAAGCTGGAAAGGTCTCTTGATTGTGCCAAAGGCAGGTAATTTTTTAAAACTGAAGACAAAAAACAAATTCACCATTTGGTAGGAAAGCAAAACATTAACTGTCACTTGCTTATGCTCAAGAGTAAGTTTTGGATAAGATATAAATAATTGAATTCAGACATAACAACCCCATGCACTGCTATCGGCTGGGGGAGGAGTGGCTCGAAATTAGTGAAGTGGAGAGGGACTTAGGTGTAATGATCAACAGGAGACTCATTATGAGCCTGCAGTGTGCCCAGGTGGCTAAGAAGGCCAATGGCATCCTGNGGGAAGTGCTTTCGGTCTCTGTATGGGTGTTAGATGGTGAGTTGGACTAGATGATCCTTGTGGGTCCCTTCCAACTCATAATATTCTGTGAATCTGTGAATTGTCGTACTGGATTGTAATAAAATGTGATGTTTGTTAATCAAATCTTAAGGGAGAAGGGAAGACTGTGGTTAAAGTATCTTGTTAGGCTAAAACAATGGGAACTCCGGCTTAACGAAATACTAAATAAAACTTGCTCAGCTTGCAAGAAGATAAACCTGCTGGACACAAAGAAAGACTGGTGAACATAGGCATAGAAGCTAGCAGGGAAGAACTGTATAAAAAGCAGAGATTCAAGAACTCACTTTGCGAGCTGAGGGTGTAGTGCTGACCCCCTCCAAAGCCGCCCGGCGCGCTGGTTTTTGCTCACTTGTTGCTTGCTAAATAAAATTGTATTAACCACTAAAAAAAAGAGTGGTTATTTTTCCCATAAATTATAACTTCTATAACAGGATGCTTCTTTCCATCTCTCAGGAGCCTGAATTGATCGTGAGGTACGTTCTTCTGCTTGCACATGGCATAGGACATCTAACTGGGTTCTGCAGTGTACTCTAGCTCTGAGTGCAGCTAAGGAAACTTTCTTTTTGGACTATCCAGGAGCCACTCTGGCAGCCACACTCACACCACCTGAGGTGCGACTGAAGTCCCTTCATATTAGACAGCTCTAGGGAACTGACGGATGCCCCACTGGACTCCTTACACACACCCCACACTCACGCAGTCAGATTACTGGCTTGACCCCAGATTTCCCATAGCAGTATCAGACATTTTGATCCTCTAATCTTGGCGCAATAACTAAGTAACAGCTAAAATGGTGCCTTTGAGGAGGGACTCCAAACAAAGATAGTCATTGGCTTTTAAACCCTCTATAAGGGGGCAAAAGTCCGGAGACACAGGTTCCTATGTGGTCCATAGCTGGGCCACAGGTCCTCAGACCCCTTGTTATACAAAGGGTTGGCAGTTCATGGTCTCTTGTCTTGGGGTCTCCTCACCCAGAGCTCAGCTTACAGCTTGAACTGCACATCAAGCTTCCTGCAATTGGATGTACTTCTGAACTGTACTTCTCATCATAATATTGTTGCTCTCAGCACCAGTTTGTTCATATGACTCCAAGAGCATTAAATGGTTGCCTTTTGCAACAGAACTGAACTCAGAAGTGGTGATATGGTGAATCCCTCAGAAAACAGTTTTGTAAAATAAAGCAGAAGGACCCACAAAGGACTTCAAGGGGCTCCTGGCTTCTCTCACAGTGATAAGTGAGATATGAGAATGGTGCAGGTGAAGTTCATGCCAAAGCAGTGCTGAGCACTCTGTGTTTCATGATTCTTGAGGCTGTTAAGACAATTCTGTACAAATAAGATCTCATTTAAAGCTAAAGCAGAAATGGAAATTCTGTAAAATAGAAACACTAAAGTGATAATAATTCAAGTATTTAAATAATAATCCGAGTCTCATGAGAAACCTTCATGTTTAATTTTATGTATGATGTAGAGACCAAGTTTATTACTGGGTACTGATTAATCTTTCTCTGAGATTTGTTAATAGTTTTGCCAATGCCCACTGGACAATGATAAATCATTGCAATTAAGATTGGGCTAAATTAATCTTGTGGCTTCATTTTATGTCTGTTCTATCTCACTTGTTTTTGATGATCAGCTTTTAAATTTGGGATGATGGTAGCAAATAGGTAATGTCATAGCACAGCTAGAAATCTTGTGTAATTACATATTGCTTTTAATGTCATTTGCAATGTGCAAGTTGACTGATTTCTTTTGCCTGCTGATTCATCCCAAAAGCCACTTTTAGGCACAGCAGGGACTCCTGACACTTCAGGACACTGATTTACAACTGATGTCTAGGAATCTCTGGCATCTAAGTAGTACTAATCTACAGCCAGTAATACAGTGGTCATACTGGACACAGTAGTACTCCTGAATATGCTTCCAAGGATTCCATTCATGCAGTCATGTCCCCTCTGGTAACTTCAGTCTACAGCTTATTAAATGGTATCATGGTAGAGCTACCAGCACGAAGACCCGGATCCAAATCTTTTAACTGGCACTTTTTATACAGCACTGTGCATTTTCTTACAGTTTTTAGAATCTGTTGTCTCTTCTCCACAGCATGTGTTTATGTGATGTACGCATCCACCTTCAAAGATGTCACTGACACTTCAGAAATTGTCGCAGAACTTCATGAGTCTTCTTATCTGTTTACACCTTGATTATTTTTTTATGGACTACAAAAAGTCATTAATAGTTTATCATAGGTTCACAGTTTATTCTGAGTTCGCAGGGACACATTGGATCATCTAGTCCAACTCCCAAGTGAATGCCCACACAGGGATCGAACCCACAACTGTGGAGCCATGGGCACCACGCTCCATCCATTCGAGCCTCCCACTGTCTAGACCATGTCACTGAGTTCCTCATGGAATAAAATGCGATGTTTGTTAATCAAATCTTAAGGGAGAAGGGAAGGTTGTGATTAAAGTATCCTGTTAGGCTGAAGAATGGGAACTGCCGGCTTAACAATACATAGTTGCTAAATACTAAACAAGACTTGCACAGTTTGCAAGAGATAAGCTCGCTTCCCACAAAGAAAAACTTTTGACTTTCTTCCCATGACCACGAAGCAGCAGGAAGAGACTACCTAGCAACATATAACACAGATGCAGCAAGGAAGTACTGTATAAAAAGCAGAGATTCAAGAATTCACTTTTGCGAGCTGAGGGTGGAGTATTGACTCCCCCATTCACCCAGTGCTGTATTTTGCTCACTTGCTGCTTGCTAAATAAAATTGTATCAACTACTAAAAAAAGGAGTGGTTATTTTTCCCATAAATTATAACTTTTATAGCACTCATCCAGTCTTTTCACAGTATCACACAGTTTCACAGTATAGATAAGGCAGGAAAGGACCTTGAAAATCATCTAGTCCAACCTTTCTTAAACACCTCTAGGGATGGTGACTCCACCTCCCTGCGCAGACAATTCCACTGAGGGATCACTCTCTCTGTGAAAAACCTCTTCCTAACATCCAGTCTAAACTTCCCTTGGCGTAGCCTGAGGTCATGTCCTCTTGATCTGAGGGCAGTTCTGGTGCCAGCACAGGGGTTGGTCTCTGACGTCAGGAGCCCGCGCCAGCTATGTCATCCGTGCCACGCCAGTGCGGAAAGAGCTGGAACGCGGTGCCAAGTCAGTGCCTCCGCTTCCGGATACCTGGGGATTAAATCTCCTGTCCACCACCACCCTGGGGTCATCATTGGCGGTGGCAACTGTCCCCCACCATCCCCCACTTCCCAGCAGCACCGCCATGCCTGGAAGTGCTGGCACAGCCCCAGTGCCTCTGTGCCAGCTTCAGAGAGATGGTGCCAGCCCCCCTTTCTCCTAAGTGGTGAGAATGAAACGTGTATGGCAAGTCTGGTGGGTGATGAAAACACCTGCTGATTGTTATAAAACACTCTCAAGCTAGAAACAATTTTAACCCAAGTAGTATTAATCTGAAAATTAAAAGAAAAAAACAATATCAGGTTTGTGCAAGGTCCATTGCCAGTAAATCCTTCCTGTCTTGATAGATAGGAACAAAACATTTGCTCCAAATCTTTCCTCACTGAACTGTCAATACACATAGGGTCAAAATCTTGCACGGCTACTGATGATGATCTTATGTGGATGTCGCACATCTACAGAACAATAAGACCAATAAATGAATTTTAGAGTAGGTTGACAATATAAATCCTGGAAAAGTAGGTGCCAGCATAAAATGACACAAAAAAAGGGATTTTTTTCAGATTCTGTAGAATTTCAGATTTTTTTCAATTTGCTCATGAACATTTTTTTAAAGAGTGTGGGGCTAAACACACATAAAATCAAAGTCCAGTATGCATATCAATATCAGCAGGTGGCCTAGAACCAAGGGGTGTGAATGGGCAAAACCGATGAATAGTATATATGTCATGGTCTTTTGAAGACAGAATATGATAAATGAATAATTATATGCTAAATAATACATGGGCCAACATATGACTTAGTGATTTTGTAGCTTCTGGTGTATGTGTGTTTATGCTTGTGTATACAGGCACATACAAAAAACAGACACATATATAAAACACTGCTGGTTTAGTTATGTTCATATAGTCAATAGCATCTTGAGATCTTATTAGTAGCAGGTAAAGTGCTTTTGCCTTCTAAATGGCACTATTTGATATTTAATAAACCCCAAGAAATCTCACCAGGTGTCAAGAGTGCTCTTGGGTGACTTTGCACCAGCTCTTTAATATATAACCCCTAATCTTTGGTAACTCTACCCTTGTCTAACCAACCCATCATCTATTTTTAATAAATTAAGAGAATAGTTGTAAAATATCAGGATGGAGTGACATGTCTAGATCACTCTGATACTAAGCAGTGTGTTACTATCTTACTGAAAAATGGTCTGCTTACTGATAAAGCTTAAATTCTTGACTAAATAAGGTATCTGCTTAAAGAAAAAGTATCCTAAAATGGAGTTCTTACAACATTTTAGGGTTAATTTCTTAGCAATGTCACTTAAATTTGTATCAAGTTTTTGAATCAAACACTGACCACACTGAAGTATGAGGCCTAAAGAACTAAACTGCCTCAATTAATAGCCTTATTCTTTGAATGAAAAAGCAACAGGCGATATCAGAACAACTGAGTGCCAATATAGGCAATTCTGTGGGAGTGTCCAATTTGAGTAGAATTTGATTTTATCTTAATTTGGTCCCACCTGGTAGAATATTAAAGTACCAGCAACTGGACAGATTATTCATGGAGAGGTTACTAGCATTTACAGTTTCAGAGAACCTCTTTCTGATCACAGAATACTATGAGTTGGAAGGGACTCACAAGGATCATCTAGTCCAACTCACCATCTAACACCCGTACAGAGACCGAACGCACATCCCAGAGTAGTAAACATAAACCTAGATCCCTCACAGGCACACAGTCCACTCCGAGCCTGGAGAGACCCACAGGACCATCCATCCAGTCTTTTCTTAAACACCTCCAGGGACGGTGACTCCACCACCTCCATGGGCAGTCCATTTCAATGAGCAATCACTCTCTCTGTGAAAAACCACTTCCTAACATTAAGTTTAAACCTCCCGTGGTGTAGCTTGAGGCCATGTCCTCTCGTTCTGGTGTCGTCAGCCTGAAAGAACAGTTCCGCACCCACCTGGCGGCAACCTCCCCGCAGGTAGTTGTGGACAGCAATGAGGTCACCTCTGAGCCTCCTCTTCTCCAGGCCGAACAACCCTAGTTCCCGTAGTCGCTCCCCATAGGGTTTGCCCTCCAGTCCTTTCACCATCCTTATTGCCCTTCTCTGGACCCTCTCAAGCAGCTCAACATCCTTCTAAAAATGGGGAGACCAGAACTGATGCTCTAGACAAGGGGACCAAAAGCCTGCAAAACAGGTAACCTGGCTTGTAGCTATCTGTGCAACCACAAAAAACATTAATATTTAGAGTTCATCAAAGTGGTTACTCCATACAGTTATAAACATTTTGAAGAGCTACCAAGAATTCTTTTTTTCAAAATCAGGAAAAAATTGTATAATCACCTTTCTTAAGTTATTGCTCCACCCAACAATAATGAAAAAGCAAACATTAGACAATATTTTATTGCATTTTAGGCTTTGATTTGGTTCATTCTGCTAGGAGACTAATAGAAATAGATACCCAAAGAAATAAGGATTAGTTAACCAGTCTTCTTTATTTATTATTGATCAAGAAGCCATTTTAATTTGTTTGTTTGTTAGAAAAAGAGATGTATTTGTTTGGAGTACTCTGAGGAAATCTCAACTCATCCAAGGCACTTGCATTTATATTTGTTTAAATTATGTGAGCATTAAAAACATTACAATTTGCCAGTTTTGTAAAATAGCATGCAACTTGCCTCAGAACTTAATGTTTTTTTGAAGGAAATAAGTATACTTTTATTTCATGTATTTGCAAGAATGCACAAACACAAGCTGTTATTCTATGACAGTTTCCTCATACATTTCTCATTTTGCCTAGGTTCCACCTGGGCTTCTAGGATGAATTTTTTTATTTTTTTTTAAATTGGTACTTTTGTTACAGTAGTAGAGAGTTTTATTACAGTAGGGAGAAGATTCCTTATAACCAGTCTTGGGCTGGAACTTACAGTGAGATTTGTCAGGATTTTTTCTGTCTTCTTTGAGGATTTTTTCAACATGCTCTTGTATTGAAGTTCATATTTAAATTTTGGTGAGCACCTTCCATTTTGACCACTTACATGTGTTAGTCAGTAATTCTGGACAAATATTGGAGATAACTTAAAAACAGATGGGAATTCCTACATTTAGAATCTTTGCCAGATATTTTGATCCATATTTCCCTATATAATATCATTAGGCCCAGTTTTTTCTCCTTGGCTCTGGTTCCTTACTTTAAGGGAAATTTATTGGCATGTATTAATCTCTTACATCTCTTCTGCATAGCTTAGCTGTATCTCCTCATTTATATGTATTACCTGCTTTATTTATGTAAGGTGAAGTATTGTGTTCATAGTGTCTCCTCCTAGAATACTAATTGCTTCCTGCATTTTAGGAATTTATGCCTTTGAGTATTTAACTTAAAATACATACCTTAAAATACGTACGTATTTTGGGTTGCTTGCTGCTTCATCATTTACAGAAGGATGTTCTGTGTGGATGCTGTGTTGAGCTAAGGCAAATGAATAAAGTAATTCAAACTCCAAGGTGACTCTGCCTTTTATAGACAGAAAACAAGCTAGAATAGGAAAAGACCTGTAAAACTTTCTCCTGGGGTCTGTGGACATTGATTAAGTTAACGTCAGAGAGTAATAATTTATGATACTATGTGTGCAGACAGAAGATGATTTATGAATTTCATGCTACTATCCTTATTACTCTTTATTATTAATGAGAATTATCTCAACCTCTCCCATCAACCAGCTTAAATCTTACCACCTGTACTCCTATACCACTGGAAGTTGCAATGCCCTTTCTCTTATTCCCACCTCAAATAGGCATGTCTCATTAAATTTTAAATTCTGTTTCATTCTACCAATGAAATTAGTATTTACATAGCTGAACCACACATTTGATACATTTCAAAATTCTACATTTAATTAACAACAAATGTAGAAACAATATTTTATACCATTGTAAAATTTAATGAACCACATAGAAGTCTGTTTCAAATGAGTGTTCCTTTTCTTACTTTTCGTACAGAAGCATTGCACTGCTTTCATTCTACCATCACTAGAGAAAATTAATTAGTTTGGAAGTATGTATATCCTCCAGTAGAGGCTGCTGTAGCTAGAAGATCTTGTTCCATGACTAATTAATCCATGTGGATTTTTTTTTCACACAGAATCACACAGAATATTATGAGTTGGAAGGGACCCACAAGGATCATCTAGTCCAACTCACCATCTAACACCCGTA
>WEKX01023390.1:0-12662 GCA_013390025.1 Pitta sordida
TTCTGTGACTCTGTGATTCTGTGAAAGAGTGACAGCCCAACGACTTTAAGTTGTTATGGTTCAATTCCATAGGGTGCAGCAATAGGCAATAATGTGATGGATCATTTCTGTAATTCAGTATCTTAGTGAGAATTTTTATCTTCTGTATAATACTTTTCTGAAGGGCAGTGTCTAAGGCACTTCCAAAGATTCAAGTCACCCTTCAGAACCAAGAGAGAAGGATGGGATATTTGTCTATGTATAGAAAGTAATTTTTTTAATGCTCACAAAACTCTTCCCTATTTTTGATGAGAAAATTCCAGGAACATTTTTTAAATATTTCAACTGGTTACTGCTGTAGGTAGCATAATAAGAGAGTTTTTATGAAAGAAAACTACAATATTAAATCTCATTGAATTTCACAGACATTTTCAGCATATCCAGACAAATTAGAAGAAGGAAGTGTTGCAATAATCAAATCGCACCTCAGCTCAGTGCCATGTTTAATACCAGCTGTGTCATTGTGATGGGAGAATGCAACAATAAAACTCAGCATACTTACTCTTGATGTGGTTAAAAACCTCCTAAGACTTACAAATATCAATTTTAATATGTCATGGGACCTTTTTTTATTTAGATTAGCATTTCCTAAACTAAATATCTGCCCAAAAGGGAATATAATTTTTTCAAAACTACAACCAGGACTGAGCAATTAGATTTTTATTGATTTTTTTAAAAATAAAAGAATATGATTACTTGCTGATTAGAGCGAGGGGGTGGGGCATATTTGCATAATAATAAGCTGTCTCTCAATGCGGAAGGAGGGCTTTACAGGAGCGGGGGACGAGACCCACGGTACCATGATAAAAGAGGGTCAACTGTTTTAGTTTCACTTTAGCATATATGGGGGTTTTGCAGCATCTTTAATTCTATCACAAGTGTTGAAAATAAAAAGGCAAAAATATTATGTCTTCTTCAGTACATATTTGCATTTAATAATGTATTTCACAGAGCTAGAAGAAAAAAAAAAGAATTTGGATGGAGTCTCCTAGCATAACCAACAGGTTAATCTGTTCTGGTTTATATTTTCTTACACAGGAAAGAAAGCACCACAAGCAGCTATTGATTCAAGATTACATATGGAGCAAAAAAATTGGGAGCTTATAGACCTTAGTCCTTACATGAGGTAAATTGCCTTAACATTATAAATGTCAAAGGAGCTGAATCACTACACTGCATATAATGAGTATGTGACATAAGTGTTTAAAGAATGTACATTCAGGGAAATATGCTAATTTCAGTGTTTATGCTAGTTTAAAATAATATATTTAAGCAATGCAGTTCAGTTAATAATAATAGTTAATACATGAAAGAACTGTATTATTTATATTTCTTATTCAAAAGAACTACATGTATTCTTTATTGCAAGTGCTGACATGGCATTTTCGAGCTAATTTACATGGACCTGCATTTTTGCTGTGCTGCAGCTAGAACCCACTTCATGCTTAAGTCCATTTGTATTCAGTGTGGCTTTTTTGTATAACATTAATTTAAAAAAAAACCCTTAGAATATGCTGAAAAAATGCCCAAGTTTAATATTAAATTGAAAGGGAAAGTGGTGTTATATTGAAGGGAATAACATTAAAATACTAGAAAATATAGCAAAATACCTTACACAGAATCACAGAATCACAGAATCAGTAAGGTTGGAAAAGACCATAGAGATCATCAAGTCAAACCTATCACCAGTTACCTAATCTAATCTAGTCAAACCTGTTACCTAACCTGACCTGTTATCTAGANCAGCCCATTCCACTGAGAGATCACCCTCTCTGTGAAAAAGTTCCGCCTAATGTCAAGTCTAAATCTCCCCTGACGCAGTTTAAGACTGTGTCCTCTTGTTCTATCAGGCTTGAGTCTTGTAAGCATTTCATTTGCCTTCAAGTCTTTGACTTTTACATCAGTCTTTTAAATTAAAATATAAAAAAAAACTATCGTCCACTTAGCTGCCATTATGCCAAAAACAAACAAGCAAAATTTACCTTTGTCTCAATGTAGAATTACATAAAAAACTTCTGGGAATATATTTCTTGTAAATTAAAATTGCCACATGTAGGAGGCTTGAATCTGCTCAAAGATAAGCATGATTTTACCAATACCTTTAACATAGACACTCAAATATAAGAAGACCTGGCCTCAGGAAAGTACTTTTTTATGGGTGTTATATATAAGCAGAGGAAAAGTGACTCCTCAACCACATCTAGCCATACAATTGCCAAATATAAGACAAATATATTCATATAGGTGTTAAGAAAAATATATAGGTGTTCATATAGATGTTAAGCAACACCTAAATATGTAGTTGAAATGTGATAAATATCTTTGTATTTCCTTCAGGAAAACAATGTCTGAATCTGTAGTGAGAAATGAGTCAGTCATTCAACAGCAACAGATACGTAAAGAAGAAAAAATCAAACATTTTAGGGAGCTTCGAAAACTGGCTTTGGAGCAAAGGCAAAAAGAGGAAAATGACAGAGCTTTATTGAAGCAAAATCTACTTGAAATGTATGAGAATCTGCAGGTAGGTTGTCAAGATTACTTTCCAATAACTATTACTCTGATGTCCACCACTAGTCTGAATATCCTGATTAACCATTACCAAAACGTTTGCATTCAGTACCAGTAGTTAGAAGCAATAAATGAGTTTGAAATTTTGTTTAGGCAAAGGTTAAAACCAAAATTCTAAAGGAAAAGAACAGTACTACACAACATTCTTAATATGATATTCTTAATACTCTCTGCAAAACCACTATTCTAAAAATATCACCATAAAAGGATGGTTATAAATCAGAATAAATTAAACATTTGACATACATAACCAGGTGCATATTAGGTAAAGCATCTCCAGTTTTCCTGCTTTTGTGGTTATAGAACTGCATAGGCTTTTTGGAAAGCAATTTTTCAAAATATACGCAGGGGGGCAAGTTGCTCTTAATGTGTTTTACAGCAAAGTTAGAGAATACAGTTTTCTTGGAATATGCAAACAAAGAATTTGAATTATTATTTGAATTATTATTAAAAAACTATGTCTATAAATAGTAGATTTGGTAGCATTAATGTAGGATCCACTGCAGGATTAACTCAGCCAGTGTATTGCACGTTAAATTAATACAAATTATCTTACCAAATTGAACTTAACTGTTGAGCAACAACAGGGACACAATTATTTGTTACACAGTGGTAATACACTAACTACCAGCAATCAAGTGATGACTATTCAGAGCTCCTAAATGCTGGAAAAGAGGCAATACAGTAATCCCTCACTACTTTGTGCTTCAGCATTCGCTGACCCGGTTCATCACGGATTTTTTTTCTGCAAAAATCCCTTATTTCCCCCCTTATTGTCCTCTTCACACTTTTTTCCTGGGTCATGTGACCAGCATGAGAATGCCATTGCACTCAGGGGAGGGTGCTGGGATGGCACAGGAAGTGGCAAGGAATGCCTCCTCTGCCCCCCTGCCCCAGCACATGGTGCAGGGACAGGCAGGGAACACCTCCTGACACTCACTGGGGCTGAGAGGGTGGAGCAGTGGACGGGCCATATTTACATACGTATGAATCCCTCCTTTGCAGATTTTGCTTTTCGCATCAGGTTCTTGGAACCAACCCCCTGCAATAGGCAAGGTATTACTGTAATTTTGCATCAACTCATTTACAGAAATCACTTGCAAACATCTTCTTAACAAGTTCCCAGATAGCCTGATTTATATTGCTTAACTACAGGTCTGCATGAAAGCACAGTTCTTTAGCAGTGACTGATCCTAACAAGAATACATGCTCAGGCTTTCAGATGTTGCTATAATTTTGCATGCCTAACATATATATTAGAAGGAAAATTTTTTCTCAAGAGTAGTTCTTCGACTCTTCCTAGAAAATATTTCCATTAAATTGTTTGGCAATATGAATTTAAAATGGCAGTTACTTGTGAATATACACACTGTGCTGATAAGCACTTTCGTAGTTCTTTTACCTGTAGACCACAGAGAGCTATATAAAGTTATTCAAGTATCCCCATTTTCTAGGATGGAAATTGAAAGGAACAAGTATTCAGAGGTGTCCAAATCCTGCTTATCCCGTCTCATTGAAGGTCAATGTAATTTAGGCTCCTTTAGTCTCTTAAAAGGCTAGAACTCCTAGGCCATTTGAGCATTTCTAACAACTAGTTTTTCATAGACTCGTTTAAAACAGCAAAGCAAAGCAGTAACAGAAGAGGGACTAGATACAGATGGGTAATGAATCTGTTGCCCTACCCTCCTTTCACACAAGTAGCTGATTATGCCAGCAATTTCAAAAGGATTTTCATGAGCTTTCTGTTTTTCTTCATGGTGAAAGGACTGACATATAGCTGTTTACTAACAGAAATCAATAAAAATCCAATTAAAACAAAAAGGAAAGGTGGTCTCCTTGTACTCACAGAGTCATGGAGTGAAACAGAATAAGAGGGATGCAGTTATTTGTGATGAAATTAAGATTCATTCATATGTTGAGGAGTGTAATATTGCTGTTTTCTTTTGAATAGGCATCCTTAGATGAAACACGAGACAGAGTTCACAGGATTCGGGAAGCATACAGAAGTAATCTGCTAGAGGCTGAGCTCAGAAAGCAAGAAGAACTGGCAGCTCAGGAAGCAGCCCTGAAAGCAGAGAAAAAGAAGAAAAACACAGACAAAAATAAGCCCAGTAAAAGTTCAGGGAAAAAAAAATAATTGCTATCACTAGTGAATTCTATTTAACAGTGTGGGAAAAGAAAATTGATATGCAAAAATGAGAAAGAATATTTGTTATTTTCCAGTATTTTTGTCAACTATATCACATTTTATGTTTTGCCTGTTCCTGGTGAAAAAATCGATCTAGTATTCTTTCTAAAAATGTATTTGCTATTTCGTTTCATGTAAAGCTACTCACTACTATTAAAGTTTGTGTGTTTTAATGGAATAACTTTTGCTATAAAATTCATATGCTATTCAGACTCTTCTCCCAGAATCACAGTGGGTTTTGTCTTTTTTTCCCAATTGAAACAGTATCAGATAAGAATGAGTCAGAGTTAGAACTGAATGTAATCTGTCAATTTTGAAGTCATTTGACCTGGCCACTTACGTGGAAGACGATTTGTGGAGTTTATCAAAATTAAATAGTGGCATACCAAACTTTTCATATATCAGCACTGGGAGGCTTCCCAAAGCCTAGTTCAGTAGGCACTCACAAGCTTTCTGTGCACTGCAATATTTTTCCTTTCCATCATTCTCTTGAGCGATTTGAATCTCGCAGTAAATAGTGACAAACTCATGGTACAGCATTCCAAAGCTTGCTAAATGCTTAAAACCCTATTAATTTCTTTGTTTTTCTTTCCTAAGCTACATTTTACTTGTGCTGGCTTTTCTCAAAGTGGTATGATAGTCTCTCAGCTGGAATTTTTAAAAATGTTTCTTAAAAATGTAACCAGTGTGCAAATGAAGTGAAAATCACAGGTTTTTTACACAAGAGGTGAAGTATTTCCTCTAAGCGCTTGCTTCCATTAGCACAGAATTCTTGTATTTGTGGGTTTCTCATCAAACACACAAAAAATACATGCATTAATACTTACAAGCTATCATTCTGTACTGAGAGACAATGTTCTAAACTCTCACAAGTAGAAGCTTGAGAAGTTAAACTACATACATATTGTATGCATACAATATGTCCAGGATGTTCATTATTTAGACAAGGTGAGAAACCATGAGACTCACCTAGGAATCACTAGGAATTGTATCCTTTGCATTCTGGCCAGTGGTACTGGCTCGCCATTGCTTTTGAAATTAGCTTTTCTTCTGCATCTTAATGACATAACAGATGTTCAGCCTCTGCTGGTTTTGCTCACCTCTGTTTTATCAGCACCTCACTATTTGGTTTGTAGTTGACTCATTCCTCTATCAGCTTGGTGGTGTCTGTGCTTTGTACATCATCACACCTACACACCTGCTGTGATGCCAATGCCTCCATTCAGCCTCCTTCCTCCCATACATCATAAACTAAATTAGCTATCTTGAGTTTTCATGTTTGAAAAACAATAATTGAAACCAGAGTCTTAAACCTGCACTGGTGGTTTTTATTTCAAAGAGCAGGAGCTAAGTTTTGCTTTGACCCACACTGGTGGCAAATAAAAGCCTGTCAGTCTTTTGCTATAATTGCACTTTGTCCTTTCTATTTGGAATATGGGATATACTGCTTCATAATATTCCATCTTGTTTCTATGGCAATAGCACGTGTTGGTTGTCTTCTCATGTGAATCTCTAATGAGCTTCTGTAGAGGAAGATCAAGCTGAAGTTCTGTTCCTCATGTCACTGCAAGTGCTATAATTACATTCTGTTCTGAAAATCAATCCAATTCCAAAAGCCAGTATTATTGACATCTAAATGTCAAAAATTCGGCTAATACCTGCATGATCACAACCCATCCCCACATGTAATCAGCTATCAATTCACTTAAACTCAGAGACAGTGTACTCTGATCTACATTGTAAAATTTTGTTCCGATGTTAAACATAATTCTAAGTTTCATAATTTTCTCATTTTGAAGAGTAACGTGACATTGTCAAAATCTGCTGTGTGGTTAGTGAATGTCTCTTTTGGCTCATTTATCATCTCAACAACACAGATATGTTGAGGGAATATTTACTGTCACACCGTTTAATTTAATGAATTTGGAGTAGATAATGTTTTAAGAGAAGCACAGTAACAGTTTTATTATATCCCTGAGCATATTCCAGAACAAAATATTCACCTACCTCATGATGGAGAGAAAAGGCCTTGTTTGGATTGTGACAAAGAATTTACATACATAGGGCCCAGAAACAGACAACTGATGAAATTTCCTGTACATCAATTTTACACCAAAACAACAGGTTTTTACATGGTGCACTGCATTATGGGCTAAGTTGTTGGGGAAGATATTAAAAAACTGAAACAAAATGTAACTGTATTTTAAAAGAGCCATTTGCAGTAATTTAAAACATAATGTTTAGTACTTTACTGTAAGAAAAACAAAAAACCCTATTTGTTGTAATTGATAGGTCTGCTTCATCCAGTTTGTAGACCAAGTTACCCGACAGTCAAATTATGTGGTCACATGGATAAAACATTTGATTTTTTGCCCTCTAGGAGTAAACCAGTTTTTAAGCACCATAATTTTATAAAATTTAACCAGCCTTTATGTAAAAGAATTTGGATAGTCATGAGTCCTGCTTATACTTAGCTTGGGCATACAGGGTCAGATTCAGTAGAGGCATTAAAACAAGCTTTAAATTACAGTCAACCTCCGGAACTCACAGGGGGTCGGGTCTGTGCAGGTCCTGCGAGTCAAGAATCCGTGAAGATAGTGGACTCATGAATATTCGATTTGGATGCCCCTACAGCCACACCCCCTCCACTAATAAGGTCTGGAGAGCAGTCCTGGGGGTGCAGCTCGCTCCCTAGTGCCTCATTAAAGCAGAGGAAATGCCTTTTGCTGTTTCACAGTTGTGGAATCCAGGGTCCCAGAAGGGAGCTTCATTTCCGAGTACAGAAACCCCTCATCAGCCGGCAGGGCTGGAAGCCTTGAAGCTGACACTCCCCCTTCCCCCCGGGTTGGCACGGAGTCTCCTGCCACTGTCCTTTCCCTGCCATGTCTGTGCTGGGTTTTATTGGGGTTTCTGGTGTATGTGTCTTGTGTTCAAACATGACAGAGGCACCGCACCGCTCCAGAGCAGGACACTGGGGAAGGCCGAGAGCTGCATGCAGCCAGACCAACACTGTGGGCCAAGGTAAGCTGACTATCGCTGCTTCGCCCACCCTGTCCCTGGTAGGGAGGGGCCATGGTTTGTCTCCCTGCCTCCCACCAGGGTTGTCTGCAGGAGCATGGGCCAGCAGTGGCTGTGCAGGGGGAAAGAGCTGGTGGCTCTCTGTGATCTGCTCCTGTTGCCACTTCTCAGAGATGCGTGGGGTGGGGGCGGACAGGTGGGAGGAGCCAGCGCAGCACTGAAGGACAGAGGCACCCTGTGCTGGGAGCACCCACAACCTGCTCCTCCCCTGCGCCTGCTGCCTGTAGTTTCTCCCCTCTCCTACCCTCCCTCTGCACCTCCTCCACCCTACACATCCTAGAAGAGACTCCCCAGTCCTGTTTCTGTGTTTCTGACACAGGTTCACAGGAGTTGGAAGGGACCCACAGGATCATCTAGTCCAACTCCCAAACAATAAACATCTACAAAAATTCCCACAGTACATGTACATATTCTCCTGCTGCCCAGAAGGAACTTTTTATTTTGGGCAGCAAAATGGGGTTCTGCTGCCAGCACTAGGGGTCGTACCCTGATGTAAAGAGCCTGTGACACTGGCATTGGGACACATCGGGCTCTGTTGCCAATGTCATGGCGGTACAGGCAGAGCTGTGGCGCGGTGCCGAGTCAGTGTCTCCACTCCCACCTGCCTGGGAATTAAACCTCCCATCTGCTGGCACCCTGGGATCATCATTGACGGTGGCAACCATCCCCCACCATCCCCTGGTTTGCAGCGGTGCCACACCGCTGTGCCCAGAAGAGCCGGCACAGCCCCAGTTGTCTCTCTACCAGCCGCACGGCAGCTCTCCCAGCTTCACAGAGATGGTAGTGGTTCACCTTTCTCCTAAACGGTGAGAATGAAGGATGTACGGCAAGTCTGGTGGGCGGTGGATAGGACCAATTATATGTTCGTAAGCTCATTATATATTCACAAGCTGACAGAGTTCTCAGTATGTTCTGCACACACACAAGGTCACAGAAGTTGTGGAAAAATCAACCACGACTAATCAGATCCTCCAAAGATATGGATCACAATTAAACAGAGGATCATTCTATATGCTTTCTTTCTCAGTGAAAAACTTCAGCAAAGAACTCAATCATGGGGTCAAGCACTGTAGAGAACAAACAGGCAAGGAAAGCTTTTCTAAGTCAAGACATGATTGCTTGATCTTTTAAGATGGCAGTAGTGTAAGAGGTGCAATGGTTGCATCAAAGAATACTATACCAAGTATCTATTAGCATCATGTCACAGAAGAAAGGGTTTGGGGAATGGAAGCAGGGGTCGAACAGTTGTCTTCTAACATTTCATATAGAAAATTGACGCTGAGAATATTTGCACAATTTTTCACTTACACGGCCTCTCCATTTTGTTCATAGGAGGATTATCTCCAAAGGTTGCAGTTTAGTTGTTTTGTGACTTAGAGCATTGAGTACCTCTCCCCTGAAATTCCACGTCTGACTTCTGAAGAAGAGCATGGTAATAGCCAATTTTTTACATGGATAAAGAGAATGAACAGTTCAGATATTCTAATCTGTCTCTGTCAGAAGACTGTGCTTCTTACAGAGCCTGTCTCCACTATTATGGTAAGATTATACAGTCAGCCCTCAGATACCACAGTACCACCGGTCTTGCCACCCTCCTGTGCAGTCCTCTGTCAGTGTAGAGTGACAGCTCATTAATATGCAAATTTGCCCCGACGTCTACCCCGAGAAAGTCTCGGACACTGTGTCTAACCTGAGATTGTGTAAATCTTTCATAACTGCACAAACCCTCCTCGCTCAAAGCAGAGCGGAGCGAGGCAGGGGCCGCTCAGAGCGGACCCTCCGCAGCTGCTTCAGTCTGAGTGGAGCAGGCTAGGGTGGGCCAGGCGCAGCGCCACCAAAAATTGCTGCAGCCGCCTCGCTCAGAGCACAGCAGGGCGGGCGCAGCACAGGCAGAGCAGTGTGCCCATGATCCATGCGGCGTGGCTTGGGGTTGATTTGGATATTCATTCCTGTCTAATTTGAATATTCATGACTGACAGTTCATGCAGGCATAGTTACAAAACGGGCCTCCTTAATCGCGGAAAAATCACACCGCGTAGAAGCCGCTACCTGGGATGCACAAAGTGGCGAGGGCTTAGTTTATTTTAGTTTAGTTTGATTCTCCTACATCTTAAGTACCTCCAAACTCATGAACCAAATACAAAGCTAATTCCAATCTCTGCATTTAAAGCACTGTTGAACAGTGTTAGTATAGCATCACCGAGGATTTGCACAAAAAGAAGCAGTTTCAGGAACCAGCACAGTGGCATGTGAGAGAAAAATCTGGCTTTCCTCCTATGGACCAGCCACACAGTTTGAGAAACCTAGTGAGCTCAGAGTTTGGGGCAATACTGGAAATATTTTACAGTTATACTTGGTGATTGCCTGGAATTTGGATATTGATTTACTGATTATTTAAGGTTCAGTTGCATTTTTTGTAGTGGTGAAACAAGAAGATTTTATTTATTGTACTCTTTCTTGATACGCATTTCTCTTTCAATTGAAGTAGAGCCAGTTATAAAAAGGAAAATGCCACTATTCAGTAGATACTTGTAAAAGTTTGGATGAAACCTGCAAATGCACAGGAGAATCAAAACATGTTAGATTGCATTGTGAATAATCTCTAAAGAATTTCTCAGAGTTCAATTACTTAATTCTACATTTTAAGAAGAAGTTGTGGATTTGCAGTGTGACACGACACAGGTACCTGAGAAAGCAAATAAGTCTTTGACTTGATAATTCAGTTTAATGGAGATTAACTCTATTAAGAGTTAAACACTTGTAATAATTCTTTGTAGGTGTGTTCTGCTAAGCTTTAGCAATTTTCACTGCTTGATCCTTTTCTTTTGACCAAGTATTCAGAATTAGAAAGGATCTCTTTCATTAAAATACATATCTACAGTTACTTTTTAAAGCAAGTAGCTTCATTAATCTTCAAATTACTTGTCCCATCTGCTTTGCTTTAATTTGGCTGGCATTTACACAATGAGTTACAGACCAGAAACCAGACCAAGTCTGTTCCAGGTTGCCTCACTGCTGAGACAAGCAATGTGCTGTGAAACCAGCCTTGGGTCTGAGCTGCCAGTCTGCTCACCCTAGCAATGTGCAATTTATCCACTCTGTAACGTCTCATTTTAATTCAAGGAAGAGACAGTATTTATGCACATGCACAACATTTCTCCTCCAAAAGGCAAGAAAAGTGTCTACATATTTTGTCTGGCAAAAACCATAAGAGAACAGCTTTGCATAATCACATTTTTGCAGAATGAAAAAATCTCATTTGCAGAGCCCTTTTTCTTCTCATTCATTTATTCATTCAGTCCTAATCAATTCACAGTCAGGTAATGTTTCAATGATTTAAATATTCTTGTTTGCAGAAAAACAAGATGTTGTTCTCCATCTCAAAGGAGGACAAAGAGAGAAGAGAATCAGAAAGCTAGAGAAGGAGAGGGAAAAAATTGCATCATATGAAGTGAGACAATAGCACAAAAGGGAAGTACAGCGAAGATGTTCATAGCCAAAATAAGAGAAAATATTAGGGGGAGTGGCCATGTAGGACTCAAGACCTTGGATTTCTCTGGCAATAAGAATGTTGTAAGGGACAGTGGTTCAGGGACTGACAGGCTATTCTGGGAATGAGGTAATATACAGACCTAAGTGTAGCCAGCACATGTCCCTTCAGGTCAGATCTGGATGTACACTCCTCTCTGAAACCTGAGCTGTTCTGCCCAGCACTTGGCTTTCTCCCTAAGGGCAAGCACCAAAATGCTGGCTCTTCCATGGGCGTATGACAGGTCTTTGCCCTGCAAATGGGAGTCCGATAGGTGCAGCACAATCCATGGAATTCAATACCCAGATTTCTCTTTGCTCGCCTTGAGAAAGGTGAATTCCATGGGTGTGTGCCCACAGACAGGACATCACAGGTATCTTTCCCAGATAGCATGCAATTCTCACAAGATGAAATACAGGGCAAGAGAGATCCTGACTCCGTGTGCAAGCCATACATATAAGGAGAGGTACAGCAGCTACATGTTCAGGGACTTTGGTAAGGTTCAACTTGCTAATATGTCATATAAATGAAGTGTTTTGCTAAACAGAGATGACTGCTTTGTGGTCTGTAGTGTGATTTATCTTCCAGAAAAGACTAAACCTACTTCACCAATGCAGTCTTTATATCAGTGTTTTACATTGTTTTACCCCATAATGATTTGACTCTGTAGAACTGGAGAAAGATAAAGGACTAAAAATCAGTCACAGGTGCCTAAAACAATGCTTGTACTCCTCTCCTACACCACAAAAATGTGGTATGGGGGAATGTTGAGTTTAAGTTAATGAAGGAAGGAGAAACTTCTACTCACTTTGTCCTTACTCTTGATAGAATATGTTCCACAGCACTTCCCAGTCATCATCAAAACCATTAGGAAAAGCAAAGGAATGCTTTTCTATTGTTCCAATGCAAAAGGTGAGTTTCCTGAAAGCACATTTCTCAAACTTGTTTAAATGGCTTTCATCTGAAGTATTCAGTGTTACCAGTTTCATTGGTAATGACTTCATTCCTAACTTAGCTTTATTGAGTGCTTTCTTTTTTTATTCTCATATAGTGAGTGTTGAGAGAGCTGGCAGATGAGCTTGCTAAGCCTCTCTCAATCATCTATCAGAGGTCTTGGCTTACTGGGGAGGTCCCAAAAGATTGGAAGTTGGCCAATGTGATACCTATCCATAAGAAGGGTAGGAGGGAGGACCCAGGAAATTATAGACCTGTTAGCCTGACCTCGGTGCCAGGCAAAATTATGGAGCAAGTCATCTTAAG
>WEKX01023390.1:12772-32945 GCA_013390025.1 Pitta sordida
AGGTGTAGCCAGCTGGGTGTTGGTCTCTTCACTCTGGCTACAAGTGATAGAACAAGAGGACACAGTCTTAAACTGCGTCAGGGGAGATTTAGACTGGACATTAGAAGGAACTTTTTCACAGAGAGGGTGATCTCACAGTGGAATGGGCTGCCCAAGGAGGTGGTGGAGTCACCGTCCCTAGAGGTTTTTAAGAAAAGGTTGGATGATGTACTTGGTGGCATGACCTAGATATTAGGGTAGTGTGTTATAGGTAGGATGGTGTGTTGGTAGCAGGATGGCAACAGGTTAGGTAATTAGGTAATAGGTTAGGTAACAGGTTTGGCTAGGTTAGGTAATAGGTGATAGGTTGGACTCGATGATCTCTAAGGTCTTTTCCAACCTTACTGATTCTGTGATTCTGTGATTCTGTGATATTACTGGCATAAAACATTGCAGCTGTGATGTTGCAGATGGAAACTGTTTTGATAATTGATGCCCTGAAATACCATTTATGCATAGACTGAGATATTTAAGTTCTGTTTAGCGTGTTTGTCTGTGTCTGTTTTCTCTTAAAGACTCTGATTTTTTTACCACAAAACAACATCAAAAAAAATCAGGAAAATTTGGAAAATCATTGAAACATGGCTAAGATGAGAAGAATGTATATCTCTATCCTACCATTACAAACTGGATACAGAGACAACTAAGTCCAGATGAGGTATTATTCTATTTTCAGTCTTCTCACTAGCCTGAGCTAGAGGTCTATTATTTTCCCCCTAGCACACCCATCCAGCACATGTGTGCTGAGTATGTCATTGCTATAATTTAACACACAGTCAGCACGGGTACAGCAGTGCTGGTGTGCAGTGCAGAACAATTACAAATCAAGCATGAGATTTTTTATAAGATAAAGTCCCTGTTCAGTGACATTCAGCTGGAGTTTTGCTAGAGGCCAAGAGTTCACTAGCGGGATACACAGAGCAGGACATTGTGAGATAGCACTCTTGACAGCCCAATTAAGTACTTTGCTTTCAGATACTACAGGACGCAAAATCACCTTGCTCCTTCTTTTTTTACAGGTTCCACTGTATTCAATGCTGCTTTCATACTGTCACCCTGGTAGTGGTGTGGCTGTATGGGGGAGTAATACATTAGAATTTAAATTAATTTAAAGAGAAAACTAAAAAAAGGTTGTTCTACTGCCTTTTGTTTGTTGGTTTGTTTTTTTTTTTTTAATGAAAGATAGTACAGATCGTATAGAGGGGATGCATAACTCTGCCCAACTAAATCTGGAGGATGAGTAATTCAGCCACGTTTAAAAATTCGTAGTCATGATTGTTGACTGGAGGAATTTTTAAAACGAGCTACGAATCATATCAGTGCGAACAGGTAATATGGACTGTGGATAAGGTGCTTAAGAGGGTATTTAGCTTATTGACGCTTGTCATGTTCGTGTAGCTCTGATGCTGCTGTTCTCTCTCGGCGCTTCCCGGCTGTGCTCGCTAGAGTGCGGTGTTTCCGTGCCGGGAGCGCAGGGAGAGTGCGGGTGATGCTGTGCCCGCCCTGCATCCCCATGGGCCGCTTCCATCCCTGTCCAGCCACCCCGCTGCAAACGGGGGAACCCAGGGAGGTTCCCATTCCAAGCTGTGCCCTGGTCGGGCGCTACCAAACACGGCTTCTCAGCAATTCAGGGCTACAGGAGAGAAATGCTGAATTTCTCGCTGATCTGGGCTTCTTTCTGAGAGGCTGAAGGGAAGGATAGCTGTTTTTTCAGCCTTTTATTTCCCCCATAGCAAAATGTGTACTCGGTTTTGAGTAGCGCTATAAATAAAGTAAAAATAATATCTGGGAGGCACTGGTCCGCAGAGTAACAAAGCCCTGTGCTTTTATCTGGGCCCTGCAGAGCTGGCCCCATCTGTCCCTATGCCACTTTTGAAAGGGAATAAATGTGTGTGAACTGAAAGGATTTTGTGCGGCCTTCAGCCCTTCTGCCCTTCTAAAGACCGAGTGTGTAACCGCTGCAAGACAAACCTCAGCCCAGCTCAGCTGAGCAGTAGTGAATCCTCATTGGTACCAACACCTGGGAATTCAGGTGCTGGCTATGTCTAGCCTGAGTTTCCTCAAGCCTATGAGTTTTCTTCCATTGGACTTTTCCACTCTTTGTTCTCAGGACTTGTCTTTGGGCCAGATGATGGCTTAACTCAGCTGGCCTTCCTCCTCCAGCAAGTCTAGCACTGTTTTACAATATTGATCTCACTGCAGTACGGGAGGTGCAGCTGAAATACTGAGACTCAGTCACCTCATACAGTATAGTACAGCGAACTTTCAGAAAGTAAAAGTGCTTGTTCAGGAGGCTGACAGAGTAAATCATTAAAAATACCTGCTGTCCATTGTGCTTCTTGACATTCATTGTGCTGTAGCTCTGACTTGTTTTATTGACTCATTACATGGATATAATGCACTGGAGTGTCAGAAATGCACAAAGGGAAGTATCTGCTGTCCCATAAATTGTCCCTCTAATTTTGTAACACATTACAGTTTAAAGGCAGGTCATAATGTTCCAAATCAGTTACCAAAAGGTAGGTCTCTAACTAAAAATGTCTTGAGTTTGTGAGGAGCTGAGGAACTTGCTTCAAATTGGGGCACTGAAAATCAGGCCAGTTTGAATTAACTGCTGGTGAAGCCTAGCTCTGAAAACACAGACTGCCATCATCAAGTACAACACTTGCTTTTTGAAACACATCCCGGGAATAAACAACCATAAAAATATTCTAGACAGCTTCAGAGTGCTATTCAGTGGCGCTGATGCTTCCTGCACTGATGAGGGGCATGAACTGACAGGCCTCAGCTGGAATGCAGACACGGCACAAGTGTCATCACCACTGGATATGCATCTCCTTGACCCTGGACAGGGTCTTCCGCTGGAATGCCAAAAGTCCACACTCTGCATATTGTACAAGAGGAAAACTGGGGACTGGGATAAGCAGGGGTCTGTTTTCTCCCTCCAAGTACTTTGCATGGACTGAGTAGCTAACTGTACAAGTAAGCTGGATCATAACATGGGATGCTGATTGACCTTTTACTACTGTTTATGACTCTGATATATATTAGTATGAAAATTTCTTTCAGCAAATTTTTGAGCTGCAGCAAACATTTGTTTTAAGTTTTGTTTATTGCTTGTTTTTCAAATATCATGCACCAAAGGTCTGCAGGAGCCCATCACTTCTCAGGGACAAGAGGACTGCAAGAACCTTCTGATGGGGAACAGTCTGTGCAGTCTTCTGCCTACAATAAACTTTTTTTCCCAGTATGTGGGCAACAAGGCAGAATATCACAGAAATTAAAAAGCAGATTGAAACTCTCATTGTGTTTAAGCTCCAGTATATATTAGGATATGGCATTTCTCTAATGATGAGTCTTATGGCTGAGGTGTTAAAAAAGAATTAGTCTAGGCAATTTAGCCACCAGACAGCTATTGATATTAACAGAAGCAGGATGATTGACTTTGCAAGTCTCCAATTATAATCCCTGCTATAATTATGATTATGCTTCTCCATAGGCCACTACCGAGCCTCCACTTTTGACTCATGCAATATTCCCACTGAAGTCAGCAGGAGCTGTGCTGGAGATGGGGCTCTCATAGACAGCACCATTTGTCCAAGAGTGAACAAGCTGTTCCTGTAAATTGTTTCTCTAAAATGAACTGGTTTCCCCAATGTATGGTAATAGCTCTAATCAAATATACAGCTTTTGCTTTGTTCTGCCACAGGCACAAAGTAAGGTTTAAGGGACTGGTGGTATGGTCTATCTTCAGACTTGCTCAGCATTGTAAAAATCTTAACTAGACTTTTCAGCATGGCAGAGTAGGGGCTAGCTCAAGTCTCTATCCAATAATTCAGTATCAAGAAATACCCTGCTTGCCTGTAAACCTTCTCATTAGTTTTTTGTGCAGACAAGTAAAATGTATTTAATTGATTTCATCATCATGATTAAAAGGAGATAAGTAGATTTACTGCAAGAGAAGTAAATACATGGGTTTGTTGTGGAAAGCTTACATGGGAGAAATCTATCTTCATCTCCTTACCTACTGTATTATACACTCAGGAAAACTCTATGTATTGATTGTGGGTGAAGCTGTTAATTGCCTGGCCAGACTGCAAGCAAGGAAACATGTTTGGGAAGCAGCTTTCCATTTTTGTAGAAAAAGAGGAAACAAAGACTATAAGATGGGGAAAACATGAAATAGCAAAATTCATTACACTGTCATTATTCATATTATGATGCACAATGTGAGAAAAAGATCATATTGGGAAGTTTCTCTAAAGGTTGGTTTGCTGACAAATTGCCCCCATTATCTTTATAATCACTTGCTAAGCCATAAAAACCATAAATCTCTCATATTGCAAGCAGACCTGTGCAAATAAAATCTTGTGGGATTCTTCATGGCACTAGCAGCCTGTTAAAGTCAATGAGAGGGTGGTGTAGGGCTGCCATCTCAGGCTGTATTTGAATGTTCTTGTCTTATTTCTGGGATAATGGGGCTCTTCACTCCTTTGGTATTTGTTTGGGTATCAGTGGGCCTCTGTCTCCACAATCAGAAGTATATGGACATTTCTTCATGGAGGGTTTAAAGAAGTATATTTACAGTCCTTAAACACTATGTTCTACACTTTCCTTCGTCCTCTATAGTGCTCTTCTACATGATGCCTGTGTTAACCTGAGGATATACCATCATTTTAATCTGGGATTTTTTATTATTGACTCTTTCAATCTTGTGTTTGGTTTTTTTACTGTCTCCTCTTTCCAAAATTTGCATTATCAAATAATCAAGCACTGACGCAGAATGAAGAATATTAGTCAAAAAGTTGTCTATCGTAGTGGTGGCTACAGCATGTTATCCTATGGTATTTGTGCACTTGCATACGGGAGCAATTTCTGTCCCCTGAGATGGCTGAGTGGCAAAAAGCTGTCCTAGTTTCACAGAGAGTTATTTGGGTACTAGCTGTAATACCATGTGTTTTCTGTGGCCTTCTGAAAGTGATGTTAGAGGCACAGCATGGCCATGGTTTCAGAGTGATTCTGGGGTCATGCAGGACCTGGGCCCTAAGCACACCATACGTTTGACAACCAGTTCAGTGCCTTATCTCACTGATCCATAGCCAGGCTCCACAACTCAGTAAGAGAAGCTTTCTTACAGAGACCTTGCTTCTGTTGGGAGGGAAACCAAAATTTGAAAAGTGAAATACAATCGAGTCGCCTATATTATGGACCCTAGGTCTTAATTGGGCTCCACGAAGCCCTACTTCCACATTGAATGGCAGCTTATTAATATGCAAATTTGCCCCGCACCCTCAGACGGCTGCCCAGGGCTGTTTTGGCACTGTGTTGCTGTGAATCGGTTGCCGTGGTGGCCGTGCCGGGGGGGTGGCGAAGTGGCAGAGCCCCAGCTGTGCCAGGAGGGGATGCGGAAGAGGCGGAGCCCGGGGGGGGCTGACGAAGTGGAGCTGCCGCAGCCACAGCCAGAATGGGACGGGCGGCCAGAATGGGACAGGTGACTGAGCCGCTGCTGCTGTGGCCAGGCCAAGCCACCGCTGTGGCTGTGCAGGTTGATTTGCATATTCATGCTGCCTAATTGAATATTCATGGATACCAGATCACGCATGCGGAGTTGTGAGAAGGTGCCTCCTTTAACACTGAAAAATCATGCCGCTAAGATGTGAAGCCGCAATATTGGGGGTGCGAAGTGGAATAGGACCAACTGTAATCATTTTTTCTCTACCTAACTTTTGCAAAATAATAAGGTGAGACTTCTTAATGGGTAACCACTTGCAATTAATCAGTCAGTGACTGCGTCTGAAAAGTGCTCAAGGAGCACCCACCTGGAGCCACGTTAATTTCAGATTTCAACATTTCTGCAGCCACAGTGGGGGTGGCAGAGGCCTTTTAAAGAGGCTTTTTCAAGAGTGTCATCTAGTGGTGAAACAAACCCACTCAATCACACCCCAAGAGCTCACTGGTTTCCATACAGAGTACTGGGCAAGGTTTTGTTTCTGCCACACTTTAACAACCTAATGTAGATGTATGTAGTAAGGTTTATTTTAACTTTTGTCCTTGCAGGATTTCATTTATTTAGCCTAATGAATAATAATATGAGCCCACAACACCTCAGCAGGTAGCAGACACTAATGGCTCTCTGACTGAGGGGTTTTTCTATCCCTGTATTGGGATACAGAAAGTGTGTTTCTACTTAGGTACAGTAATCACCAGCATCACCTCACTCCCCAGGAGTTAAGTGAAAATTTTACAGGACAAAGGGCTGTTTAAAGCTTTATTTGCTAGTACTTATATTGTGCAATGTGTCTATTTAAGGAATGGTCATTCAAGTTCCTTGCATTTTAGGTTAGATTTTTCCCAATCTTTTTGCTTTCTTTCACACACGAATCCAGATTTATTAATGAAACAGAGCATAAACATAGTCATTCTCTTGTAATCAGTCAAATATAAAAGAAGAAACACTTTCTCACCACAAGCATCTCTAGCAGATGAACACACAGGGAAAGGTGGCTGAGCTGGTAACCAAATGGAGTGAAGAGATACTAGCTGGTTATGTATAATTTTCTGGTTGTGACTTTCTGGCAGCTCATCACAACCAACCCAGCTCAAGGCATTGTGCTGGTCTTTGAGGGAAAACAGATTGCATCTAGTTACCTAGGAATCATTATGTTGTAAAATGACTGACAGTAGTTACTCAGCACATATTTTCAAGTACAGAACTGGAAACCCACCTTTCTTTTAGGACAAAGGTGAGCTTGCTGTATCTTCAGCTGATGCCAAAGGCTGAGATTTAAGGAAAATCCCAAGTGTTTAAATCACAAGAGTTGAGTAGGGGCTAGTAGATGGGGGAAGTGGAGATACATGGCCTTGTAGCCCTGATCCCACCATGGCCAGTGAAATTTGGAAGATCCAGTCCCTCTTCTAGGGAGATAAACTAAGGACATTCTTTGTTTTTCAAATAGTACTTCACCTCCCACTGCCTCACAGTGTTTTCCGCTAGAGCCGGCCTTGGGCAGTCATGACATACGTGTTCTTTATCCTAAGGATGAATGCATGGGAAAAAACCCCCAACCAGAAAAAAACCTAATAAAAAGCATTGAATCCCTTGGCAAAACTGCCAGCTGGCTGTGTAACAAGGTGCTGGGTAGGGCTCAGATCAGCCAGGTAGTCAAAGACTCTTGGCAAGCTGAGGGCAGTGAAACATATGGGTCTTTCCCCTGAGTCTCTCTGCACCTGGAGCCCTGAAAGGAAGGGGGATCAAGAGCTGCCAGCTCATGCTATTTGCCAGCCCATCAGCATCCTCCTCCCGCTCCCTGCAAAAGCAAACCCAGCGGGGCTCATGCTCCTGCTTTCATTTGTCAGCCCGCCTGCGTCAGCAGTAATACAGAGCTCAGCTGCTTATCATCCCAGCTGATAATGTTGCATGAGGAATTAGGCAAGGCATGCTGGTACGAGGGAGAGAGAGGGTTTGAGGGAGAGTAATCACAGGCACAGTGATGGGAAATAAATGAGATCAGAAAAAAGCAACCTTATAGGGGATATTCTCAGGATAGAAAGGAGTGTACTTTTAGAAGGGTGGGGTTGTTTCAGTCCCAGCTGTGGAGAGCCTTGGGACAGCAGCAGGTCACTGCAGGATTTCAGTAGGATTTGGCTCAAGGCTGCAATGAGCAAGTTGCCACAGGGCAATTGGCATTCAGCTGTACTGCCGAAAAGCTGAATGGGTGGGCTGAAAGGCTGGATTGTCCACTTGTCCAGAGATGAGATGTGGCAAGAGGCAGGGGAGGGCTTATATATGCTGCCGGTTCTGCAAGGGTGCTGTGCAGGCTTTCCCTCTTCAGACCAATAGTGGAAAGCTTTTTGCCTACGCACCTTCCAGCTGAGACGTGAAGCACCCTTCCCCCACGAGGACAGTGCTAATGAGGAGAGACCGTGCCACAGATGGTCTGATGAAACCCAGGGAGGTCCTGGCAATATAAGCAGCACTATCCACTACAGAACAGCCAACTGGAGTTCTGTCCCCAGGACCTTCCTCAACATCAGAGAGAGCAGAGTACTCTATCAAAAGTAAGCATACATTTACTCACTTCCTGTGGTGCTGTAAAACTCAAATCTGATGATTTTTTAAAAATTTCTATTGGTATTTTAACACTGCTGTCACTAGAGCAATGTTATACTCCTTCTCCCAGTTATTTCCCAGTAGAATATATCTCTTTTCACTGAAATTCATTAAACATTTTTAAAGTATTGTGACAAGGTCAAGGATGTTTTGCCAAATCTTTGCCTGTAGAGCATAAATGGACCTGGAAACAGAACAAATTGTGCTCTGATCTTGGGGAAAAAATTCCCGTCAGTTCTGCTCCTGGTATGTGGCAGTAAATTCAGGCTGACTGTCCATCTCCAAGTGCTGCATGGCATCTGGAATTAAGAGTGCCTAGATTGTCTGGCTTAGTGCACCATGCAGATGCTTGGTTTCCCCAAAAACTACAAAGTGACCCCTGGAGGAAAGTCTTATGTCCAGATCACCTAGGCTGACCACAATGCTACAGACTGGAATTCTCAGCTTAGAAAGGTGTCTGTCTTTCATGGGCCCTGAAGAGGGAACACCAACAAAAACACCATTAGAGTGATGCTTGAATCAAAAGCTTTCTCTAAGATTTTCAGAGAGGTTGAAGGAGAATTGTTAAGGGAAAAGTGTCTGTCCTCTGAATATCCAGCCCCAAAAGTAAGACCAAAAAGGAGGCACCTTAGTAATTAAATTATTGGCCAGTGGCGATATTTGAATATTCAGTTGTTGTGATGAAAAAGCCTCCCTTGAAATTAGGGTTTTTTTGCCTGACATCCAAGTTAAATTGCATTTCATTTCCTATTCCTCCACAAAAATTATCCCATACTATATCTTTCCTTTTGGAACATGGCTGGAGTAAGCAGGCATCCTTTGCTAACGACCCCAAGAGGGAAAGCCTAGATTATACAAGTTAAAAAATATGTGAAATGTTGATTGTTTTGGCAGAAAGTACTTCATGACCTCTAAGCAAGTACAGTAATACAGTCAAACCTTGCATATCCACGCTTCCAGTTTAGCTTTTTTGCATCCTTGTGGATTTTTTTTCCGCGAAAACTCTTAGATTATTCGTGGAACTTCCCGGTCTACAAATGTGCAGTACCTTTGCTTCACTGAGGGGTGGTGCTGGCACTCCCCTGTGGGGCAGGACAGCCACTGCCTGCAGGGCATGGGAGCATGCCTCTTGCTCCCTTGGGAACTGCCCAAAGTTTGGTGCCTTATGAGTTTTGGAGAGGTTACATGCTGCTGCCTTACTTTGGATTCTTGCCGCTTCTGTCAGCACTGCAGTGGCCTGCAGGAAATAAAGACATCTCCCTGGCTGTGCCGTGGGCTCTTGGCTATACCAAAACACATGCCAACAGCAGCAGCACCAAAACCCAGCGCTGTCTGCTTAGGGGAACATTTGGCCACAGCGGGGAGGGGGTGAAAGCCATTTTTGCAGAGGCTTGGCAAGTGTGGCTAAGGTCCCAAATGGTGAAGATGACCAGGACCCCAAGCCACTGTTGCAGCTGCGGGCAGGGAGCCCTGTCCTGATACCCAGAGCCAGGCTCTGCTCAGGGAGATAGGATAGGACAGGACGACAGGTTAGGTAACAGGTTTGGCTAGGTTAGGTAATAGGTGATGGGTTGGACCTGATGATCTCTATAGTCTTTTCCAACCTTACTGATTCTGTGATTCTGTGATTCTGTGACTGCATTGTTTCTATAGGAACAGGCTGGGGGAAGCAATGCCAGAACCACAGCCTCTCCCCGCTTCACGCTCTTGTCCCATCCCTCTGTTCAACTTGTTCAGAAGCCAAGCACTGTGTGCTCCCAGGAGCCACTCGCCTTGCGCTGATGCAGGATACCCTGCATCAGAGGGAATACCCTCTCACAGCGCTGGGCTGAATGGCGGGATGGAATGGGGAGACATGCACACCCACCCCCACCCCCTTGTCCCATCTCCAGCAAGGTGCACCCAGTGACAGGCACTGGGGAACACCAGCTGCACCCCAGGAGCCCTGAGGGGGGAAGGTGTGGAACACACCCACACCACCACCACCAAACCCCCGTCCCTGCATGGTTGTTTAGAGCACTGGCTGCAGGGGGAGGGGTGAGGAACATGTGTGCTGAGGCATTACACTCATTACATCCAGTGGAGTCACGGTGACTGCGCCTCCTCTGCTCCTGAGGCTCGAGGGGACACCCCACTCTCAGCACACATATCCGGTGGGCAGGGTGAGCTCCAGGGCAGGAGACTCCAAGGGACCTGGCATTAGAATAAACATGACATCTCTCAGCAGGTCCCATTGGGTCCCAACCTCTGCCAGCAGGTTCTGGCATCTCCTGGCATATCCCAGCAAGTCCCAGCTCCCCAGGTGCCCCAAAGGGGCTTGGCACTGTGCCCTCTGGCACCCCATATCTGAGGGGGGTGGAAAGATGAGTATGGCTTATTTGCATATTCATGACACACCTATCCTCACAGATTGGGTGATTCGCGGCCTGGGAGGAGACCCAAACCCCTGCAACTTCTGAGGTATTACTGTACCTCGAAATTCGTCAGGTGTTAGAGTATTCTTGCCTGTCGTAAATCCCCTGATCTGCAAGGATAGGTGCATCATGAATATGCAAATAAACCATGTCCATTGCCCCACCCCTCTCAGCCATGGAGCATTGGTGGGTGTTCCCAGCACTGTCCCGTGCCCTCAGATGGGTCAGAGAACCAAAGGGAATTCCTTCTGAGCCCTCCCTACCCAGGGAATCCCTAAGCTTCCCTGCAGTCACTGCTTTTGTCACCACTGCCGCGGCAGTGACGGCACAATGCTGAGCCCCTACAGGGCTCCTGGGGAGCCAGCAGACACTGGAACCACCGAGAGCTACTTGGGCATTGTGTTTATTTCCCTCATGCCAGGCCTCTCAGGGTGCCCTGCTCTGGGGCTCACCCTGTCCACTGCCCATGTGTGCCTGGAGCAGGGTGTCCCCTCAAGCCCTGGGAGTGGAGGAGGTGCAGTCACTGTGACTCCATCAGACATAATGAGGTCAGCATCTCAGCACAGGTTGCACGTTCCCTGGGGCTGCATACCCAGCGTTAGCATTGGGCAGGCGGCTCCTGGGAACACACAGTGCTTGGCTTCCAGGACCACACTTGCATCCCTCTGCTCTGGTTGGGCCAGTATCACTGGAACATCTTCTGTACCCAGTCTGCTGAACAGTGGACAGGATGGACGAGTGAAGCAGGGAGAGACTGCAGCTCTGCCATTGCTTGCCCCGACCTGTTCCTATGGAAACAGTGCAATACTTGTCTTTGGGATGCACACAAACATGCATGCACATCCCCCTGTCCGGTCTCGTCCCATCCTGTCCCCTGCCAAGGTAAGTGGATACAGCTGTGAGCAGTAAGTGGATACAGCTGTGAGCACAGCTCCGTTCCTCCCAGGATGGAAAGAAGTGTGCACCTTGGCAGGGATGGGGAAGATGTGTATGTGGGGGGGGTGGGGGGCACAGGACTCCTGCGGCTTGGACCACGCAGCACAGGACTCTTGCTGCGTAGCATGGCAGCACATGACAGCATGGCTGATGGGGTCTAAGCACAGCCCTGGGGCTAGTAGATGTAATAAGCCATTGACACGGTATTATAAACCTTCCCTGCCATATAATCTCTCCAAAACTCATAAGGCAGTGAACTGTGTGTGGTTCCCAAGTGAGCAAGAGGCCCACCCCCCTACGCCCCCACCCAGCAGGGTGTGGCTGTCTTGCCCTGTGGGGAAGTGCCAATGCCACCCCTCAGTGAAGTAGAGGTACTGTGCATGAGAAGACTGGTAAATGCTGCAAGGAATCAAGTTTTTGCTGAAAAAACTCCCCAAGGATCCCAAAAAGCAAAAGCAGGAATGCAACTTAGCGAGGTATGATTGTATCATAAGTTATCACCTACCAGCTAGCTCATAAATCACCACTCCAGTGCAAGACTGATTATTCTTCCACTTGTAAGAATATTTAAAATAGAATTCATCACCATGGTTTTCACATTGTTGGTTAGTCCTCTGTAAGGGATTAAGCAGAGCACCGCATTTCACCTGGCAATGTAGCTCTTGTGATATTAAGCAGGACTTTGGATTCAAATGTACAACCAGAGAGCAAACCCCTTTGTTTTCAGTCAGTACCCACAGGGTTATCTGGGGACTTAATTCATCATATAACAACCTAATTCCCTTCTGTGAATTCTGCAATGTGCAGGTGCTCCTAGAGAAGCTGTAATCAGCAGCTCACAAATGGAGAAGGCTTTAGTGNGGGGCTAGTAGATGTAATAAGCCATTGACACAGTATTATAAACCTTCCCTGCCATATAATCTCTCCAAAACTCATAAGGCAGTGAACTGTGTGTGGTTCCCAAGTGAGCGAGAGGCCCACCCCCCTACGCCCCCACCCAGCAGGGTGTGGCTGTCTTGCCCTGTGGGGAAGTGCCAATGCCACCCCTCAGTGAAGTAGAGGTACTGTGCATGAGAAGACTGGTAAATGCTGCAAGGAATCAAGTTTTTGCTGAAAAAACTCCCCAAGGATCCCAAAAAGCAAAAGCAGGAATGCAACTTAGCGAGGTATGATTGTATCATAAGTTATCACCTACCAGCTAGCTCATAAATCACCACTCCAGTGCAAGACTGATTATTCTTCCACTTGTAAGAATATTTAAAATAGAATTCATCACCATGGTTTTCACATTGTTGGTTAGTCCTCTGTAAGGGATTAAGCACAGCACCGCATTTCACCTGGCAATGTAGCTCTTGTGATATTAAGCAGGACTTTGGATTCAAATGTACAACCAGAGAGCAAACCCCTTTGTTTTCAGTCAGTCCCCACAGGGTTATCTGGGGACTTAATTCATCATATAACAACCTAATTCCCTTCTGTGAATTCTGCAATGTGCAGGTGCTCCTAGAGAAGCTGTAATCAGCAGCTCACAAATGGAGAAGGCTTTAGTGCTGCAGGGTTGGATTTCATGGCAGGCTGGTCAGTTGAGGTTCAATGGCACAGCACTGTTTAATATCTTTATAGACGGTATGGACAGGGGAATTGAGTCCACCATTAGCAAGTTTGCAGATGATACCAAGCTGGGGGAAAATGTCAAACTGCCAGAGGGCAGAAGGGCCCTTCAGAGGGACCTTGACAGGCTAGAGAAATGGGCAGATTCTAATAATATGAGATTTAGCAAGTCCAAGAGCCAGGTTCTTCACTTTAGATGCAACAATCCCATCCACCGATATTGGCTGGGAGATGAGTGGCTGGAGAGTGGTGAAATGGAGAGGGATTTGGGAGTAACAGTTGACAGTAAACTTAAAATGAACCAGCAGTGTGCCCAGGTGGCTAAGATGGCCAGTGGCCTGCATCATGAAGTATGGCCAGTAGGACTAGGGAAGTTATTCTTCCCCTGTACTCGGCACTGGNCCTTGAGAGCTGGACTAGAGGATCTTTGTGGATCCCTTCCAACTCGGAATAGCTTATGATCCTGTGAATGGTGACTTTAACCCTCTTCATTACAAACCTGGGGTCTCTTTGGGTCAGAAGGGATTCGACTAGATATTTCCACAATTCCCCACTTTGCCCTGGCTCTGCTTTTCATGTACTGTATCCCTCCTCTGCCCCATGCATTGCTGTGCCAGCCAGCAGGGGGATCCTCTCTGGGACCTCTTCATTCACCTTGGCTGAGAAAAAGCTCAGTCCTTGGATGGGTTGGGTATTCCATGGAACCTGAGCCTTAGCAGGAGAAAATTGAATGGAGAAAGTGGTGAAGGGACCACATGAAAACAAGCTTAGCTCCAGGCCAGCAGTGAATACAAAGAGGACCTCAGAGGTGTTTGCTTTTCCATCAGGGTATATTTTGAGTTGAAGAAAAGACTAGATCTAGGTTAGCTGCTGTGAATAAAGGAGCTCAGACCAGAGTGATATGATGAAAGACTATTGATGAAACAAGAAAATTACTAGATATAAACTGAAAGTCTGAAAAACAGGCTCCTTTGGGATGTACGTGAGACAAGAAGAAGCTGGTACAGCATCCACAAGAGTTGAAGCAATGCCTGTCTTAAGGAATTAAGTGATAATGGGACCAGCTATTATTCTCCCTCTGTGTCACAGAATGAAAATGTCCACCAACATCTGGGCAACCAGCACAGGGGCTTCTGTGCTCAGGTAACAGGTTAGGTGGGGCTGTGTTGGGAGAAAGCCAAAACTTCGGAGAGCAAAGCGATGACCCAATATGAGTATAGAGCGAAGATTCCGTTTATTCAGGGTTCAAGCAGATAATATATAGCACACTTTTTCTAACTCAGCCTTGCCAAGCAATTTTCCTGCCTTTTCAGTTACTAGCAGAACACCTGTTGTTTTCTCTTGTCCAAAACATCTTCTATTTCTGTTGTTCAAGGATATGTTTATGAACTATCTGAAATTTTTGAGCCTGTGTTGTGCAATTTCTTAAAGGGCCAGTGCCCTTTAGATTCTAACCATCTCTCTACAGGGTTGTGTTTGGGCCTTCCATCCCACTGGCTAAGTATGGCTAATAGTCATGTCTTCTCTAAGGAAACAAGCCCTTTTTAAGGTGCAAATCTTCTGGAAATCTCTGCTAACTGTAGCACATCCTGAAAACCACTGCTTGCAGATCTAATTGGTGTCCATTTGTACACTAGTTGTTGAGTTAGTGAATGTCATGGGTTAATACACATGCACCTGGTTTTCTTTTTGAATTTTTTCCATTTTCTCCTGGGTTTGAGTGCAGGCGGCTGTTTTTCTTTCACTGGAGGACTTTTTCCAGTGGTGCCAGACCTGCACCAGTGGGGTCGGCACTCCCTGCTCTGTGCCTTGGTGCGCACACATCCAGAGGAGTGGACAGGTCCCAAGCTGCCACAACAGAGGTGCACTCACCTGGTTCCCTGCTCGAGCCTGCGGCAACCATGTGGAGGCTGCCATGATGATGACGTGGACCACCAGCTCTTCCGGAGTTAGCGCAAGACAGGCAAGATCGGTGTCTCAGAGCACTACCCCATTGGACAGAGATGAAACAACGAAGGGGAGGGACTGTGGAGGCTTTTAAAAGTTACTGTGCGAGGAGATTCCCTCTCTCTCTTCCCGCTGGAATCCTGCATCTGAGGCTGCAGCTATTTTCTCCCAGCTAAATCCGTGGAACATCAGTATCATCTGGTACCCCCTGCTGACCCCTGTTTCCCTGACGATAGCTGGCAGACATCGTTACCGTTTTTATCCATATATTTTTATTGTTGGGATTTCTTTTGGGTCTTGGTGTTTTGGTGAGGGCTGGTGTCTGAGGGATCCCATCCCATTAGGGGTGGGGCCCATCACGTGTTGGGGGGAATGTTCTAGTTTTATTTTCCCTGTTGTCAGCATCGCATTTGTACATACATTATTTTCATTTATACTCGCTGTTCTTTTTATTAAATCCTGTTACATCTCTAATGCTCTCTCATTCAAGGAGCGATAAATAACCCTTTACTTGTCTTAAACCAAGACAGTGAATTGTCCATCTGGTTTACTCCTTACTGAAATCTATTTATTCTCACTTTATAATACCAGCTAGAGGGAAGGAAAATCAGTCTGTATATTAGTACAGTCAGCCCTCTTCCACTTCGCGCCCCCCAGATAGTGGCTTCACATCTTAGCAGTGTGATTTTTCAGAGATTAAGGAGGCTCGTTTCAGGATTGCGCATGTGCAACCTGACACACATGAATATTCAAAGTAGGCAGTCATGTGCAAATTGCATTTCCCCCCTCACCTGCACCAGGGCAGCTTCAGGGTGGCAAGCCGAGGTGGGCACTCACCCCAGGTCGGCCACAGCGGAGCTGAGCTGGGAGCGCGCCACTCCCGCAGCAGCTCGGCCTGAGTGCTGCCCACCCACCCCACTTCTCTCGACTCTGCTCTGAGCGAGGAGGCTTTGTGCAATTATGAAAGATTTACACACTCTCAGGTTAGATGTGGTGTCCGAGACTTTCTTGGGGTAGTCATCTACCCTGAGTATGGAGAGACCAGGTCTACGCACTCAGAGAGACACCAGGATGCGGCACACACAGCTCCCTGTGCCCGTGTCCCCGGCCGAGTGGAATAGGGCTTTTTTTTGGTGTGGGGTGGCTGCAGGCACCGGGAAGCTCCAACACAAAAACGGACACACAGCAATGCAGTGCCAAAACAGTGCTGCAGCACCAGGGATGAGTGTGAGGGTGTGGAACAAATTTGCGTATTAATGAGCTGCCATTCTATGCGGACAGAGGGCTTCGGGGGAGACCAAGAAGACCCACGGCACTGTGGCATAGGAGACCCAACTGTATATGTCTACACACACACACACATGCACGGAATAAATTGCACTCAAAACATTCAAGGTTTGAGACTAAGGGATAAGTGTTATCCACATTTATCGATGGAGTGCTGAAGGAACAGGAGATGACATGAGTTCCAGATCCTACTCAATATCTGTGATAAATCAGGAAACTCAGGTTTAATGACAAAACCATCCTTTCTTCATGGAATGGAATGGAAAGGAAGCTAATACACATAGAAATAAATAGGATTGTACCTTCTGTAGAGTATCTGTAATGTTAAAATAACCTTAATTCCCAGCATGGAAGTTTCCCTTCCCTTTCTTCATTTTGCATTCAGTAATCTAAAGCAGGAACTGTGACACTTATTTTGGTTCTGGAGGGGTTTTTTCATTATTGCAGAAAATTCTATAATAAATCAGACTCAGGAGCTCTGTAAAGTTTGCAAAACCAAGCCCTACACAGCTCCAGGCATTTACACATGACGCATACATTCATCAGTGCTCACTGTTGTTGTTTCTCTGCCAATCACCTTACCCAATATGAAGATGTGTCACAACACTGAGCAAACATGGAAACAGCCACTTTAATCAACCATATTTTCTCCATCTGGTAACTTTCCTTAGACATGGTAGTCCAGTTTTCACATGGATTTTATAGAGAAAGTTTACAGGCAACAAAAATTAACAGTCAGTATATATAAAACAAACAAATCAACGAACCCTCCCTATAGTGTGTGCATGAGTGGATCTAATTCAAACTGTGACTAAACTGTAGTTGCATTTCCATGAGGTATTTTGCCTGGGGATATGCAGTATGCATAGTGCATGATTCATTTCAGTGAGAACCAGAGCAGGAGCGACAGGAAGAAGTTCTGAGGACAAGCACGGAAAAAGAGCTATAATAAGAGAGGAAAACCACACAATGAACTCCTTTGCCTTGTCCTTAGAGCAGTAACAGGGCAGGGCAATGCAGGCCTTCCCTGCCCATGTGTTGGTGAAGAACTTCACTGGCTCCCTTCCTCTTCACCGCTCCCTCTCAGTAATGAAAAAATGTGTTTAGATGCTGGGATAGTTCTTGTTTCCAAGCACTCTCTCTACTCACCCTCAGACTGCATCACAGTTAGAGCTCCTTCACACACATCTCAAGGACATTTCTGGGTGCATTTATTTTCCAGGCGATATCTCAGTAGGGGAGGAAAGTGGGTGCCAGGCTAGAAGTAATCCTTGCAGATGACATGTTCATGTGTTATTAATGCAAGTACATAATACCCAGTTGTGTAGACCAGGAGCACTAATGGCAACATAACAATGAATATCTGCATAACCAGAATTTGACATCTTGTATTTGTCATTCCACCAAAGAGCTCATTTTCAAACTATAAAACAGTTGCACGTTGAATAGAATCAGACTGTGATAATTTGTATGTAGGAACAATATTTCAAGGCCCACTTGTTTTTGCATCTCCTTCAAATACTGCCAGGATGGATGTTGGGTGAATGTAGGAGCATACACATATTCTGTTTCAGAGGGGCTTCTCTTTGCATACTTCAGTGTGGCTGATGGATCAGTCTCTCCTGTGGGCATTCATTTTCAGTAAGGGAAGAAGAAGACAAACTGAACACAACACAATGTCTGAGGACATAATGTTTTCAGATTTGGCTGGGAGTGGTAGTCTGTTCTGTCAGAACAAAGATGATGTGACTGCTCTGACTGACAGTTTTTGTCCAAACTTTTCCTTCCTTCCTTCTCCTTGCCCATCTTCTTTTTCTATCAGCTACATACCTCAGTCAAATGAGAAGTTCCTGCAGTTTTTGCCAAAATCATATGCAGAGGAAAGCTGGAGCCCACACTGAGGGAGTAGCCAGTCACTACATACACAGCTCCCAGGTATTTCAATTATTTGCTGCTTTTTGTCCAATGATTTTCTGGTCTTTGTGCAATTGAGAGGCTGAACAGCACTGTTTGCAGCAGGATGGAGTGGGACAGAGGAAGGGCTTGGAGGGATTGATTACAGAAGTGTGAAATGCAGGAGATAGAACTCTGCAACATGGATAAAAGTGGAGCTGGCTAACTGGAAGCACTTCACATTGAACAGAGAACAAAATTTTGCCTATGATATTACAGTGGTCCCCCGTTACTCGTGGGCTATTGGGTCTGGCCCTCTTCATGTGAGTCGTGGAATCCACAAGGATAGCGCACCCACTAAGTATTCAAGTATGCCACGCCCATAGCCACGCCCCCTCCACTAATAAGGTCTGGAGGACAATCCTGAGAGCGCGGCTCCCTCTGTTATGCCTCATTAAAGCAGAAGAAATGCCTTTTGCCACATCTGTGATCCCAGCTCCCGGGAGCTTTTCCGAGTACAGAAACCAGCATGGCTGAGACCCGGGAAGCCGGCTCCACAGCCCCTGTAGATCCGAGCGGGTGCAGAGCCTTCTGCCACTGTCCTTTCCCTGCTGTATCTGTGCTGGGGTTTATCGGGATTTTTGTCAAGGTTTCTGGTTGCTGGTGTGTGTCTCTTGTGTTCAAACACAGTGGAGGCACACTGAGAAAACAGTGGCTCATGACAGTTGCCTGGGTGCTGCTCAACATGCCTGTGTTTCTGCGAGGAGGGTGGGCAGTTGCTGCGTTTGGCAGCGGGGCACAGACTGGGGCTGGGGTAGGGGCAGGGGTCAGAGCCAGGGTGGCCCCTGGGCTCCACCGGGCCCCGGCCATGGGACCTGCCTGACTGTGGGCACAGAGGAGGAGGGGTGTGGCAACTGCACTTCCCGAGCCTCCACTGGGACCAGCCCTTGGGAGAACTGCAGGGCAGTGTGGAGCTGGGAGCAGCAGGAGAGCTGGGACACTGTTTTACATAGTTATGTCTTGTCAGAAGCAGCTGCCAGAGCATGGCACAGCAGAGCCCAGGCGGCCAATGGGAGACAGAGGGAGGCGGGACGCTGTGTTACTGCTGGGCTGTTGTCATGTCTGATCTCAGAGCAGCAGCTGCCACAGCCAATGACACGTCAGAACGTCGCTTGGGGTGCCAATGGGAGACAGAGGGAGGTGGGACAGCAGCTGCCAGGGACAGGGCTATGGCAATGCTCTCGAGAGTTTCTGTTGGAAGGTTCCCTGTTCCTGCAAGTTTTATTCCATTGTGAAAGTTTATGTATCTACTGTGCATCCCTGGAAAAAGAGCTTTGTGTGGGCAGACAGAAAAAGGCCGCATATCTAGCAGGCAGGGACAGAGGGTAGGGGCTTGGCTCGACCCGGCCTGGCTCCCCCCCGCCCCACTGGGGCTCGTTGCAGGATGTGACACAGGCTGCAACGTGTCCTCCGAGCTGGGGGAACAACAGCTCAACCACGTGCCCTGTCGCGCCAGCCTACCCCGCTCCCCACACAGCATCAGGATTTGCCTCACACTCACATAAACTTGTACAGCTCTGATTTGGAACAGGTGACCAGTTTTTGGGGGGTTTGCTTTTATTTCTTTTAAGATTTTTCAGTCTGCGAGCCTGGCTACCTCTTGCGTGTCAGCATTGGAAATCCGGGACAGGGCAGCAGTGCCGAAGTAGCGCAGGGGGAGCACAGGGGCTGCCTCATGGGTGTGAGAGGTGGGAGCTGTGGGCCCACCCTTCCCTTCACTGCCCCAGCCAAAAAGGGCACCACAGGGGTGGTGGGGGGGAAGGTGCCTCCCACCCCCGCACAGACACACACAATGTCAGCAACATCCTGCAGCCTGGCAGAGAACAATGCCAACCATGCAGACACCCTGAGGGCCCCCATTGCCTCTGCCCGTAAC
>WEKX01023391.1:0-28490 GCA_013390025.1 Pitta sordida
AAGTCCCCACACGCTGCCAGCGCCTGGCACCTCCTCGGTGGCTGCGGGACGAGGCCACCCTGCAGCCCCCGAGCCCCTGCCCAGCCCCGTGCCCGCTGCAGAGCAGCTCCAGGGCACCCACTCCCATCCCCAAAGCCACTTCTGAGTGTCCCACGACATCAGAGCCCTGCACTGGTCCCAGCCGCCGCTGCTGTGCCCACCCCGAGGCCACGGGCTGCCTTTGCCACCACTAACCAGCCTGGCACCGGGTGCTGCAGGGCTTCACGGGGCTCAGTCTTCCACTTCACTCCCCTTTTAACCTTAATCCATTATTCATCTCCCTCCTTGTCCTTTTTTCCCCCTCCACTCCCTTCCTTCCTTCCCAAGCTCCGGTTAAGCAAATCACAGGTGGCTTTTCCTTTTCCCTCAATTATTTATCAGACCAACACATCAGCCCTGGGATGAATGCAGGATGGGGCTCCAGCCTGTGCCGGGGACACAATTCCTCTGCTCAAGGTCGTCCAAGGGGGTTTGTTACGAGCCAAGCGGGGCCATCACGCGCTCGGCAAACGCCACGGGGACATCCCAAAGCTTGATTCCCCTTCCCTCCTCCAGAAAACAACCAGCCCGGCTCCCGTCCCCCGCAGCGGAATGTGACCTTGGCCAGGCTGTCACCCCCTTTCCCAGAAGACGGGGGTAGGATTTGAGAGGAGCTGGAGCTCCTGCCGGGTCCCCGTGGCACAGGGGAGCTCACAGCGGCACATCCGCCACGGAAAACACCCCCAGGGAGAGCAGCAGAGGGAGATGGCACAGGGGACACCTTGGCAGAGGAGAAGGCAGCGCAGAGAGGGGTGAGAGCATCGCCCCGGGGTCCCACCGGCTGCCAAAGCCCAGCACTGCCTGGAAACAGGGATAGAGGGATTTCTCCTGCCCCCCTGCCTGCCCAGCTCTGGAACAGCCCCACAACACACGCTCCTCACCAGGGTGTTGCTGAAATCAGGTGGAAAACTCTTTTCCCACCTCGGTCGGTCGCTCAAGCGCTTGTTCCATGACCACAAAGCACCAGAGACACTTTGGGGGAGGGGGGGGACACACACTTGAATCAAGCACCCAACATCCATCCCAGTACCAGGAACCCACCCTTGGAGCAGCCAGGACACTCTCACCTCGGGGTGTGGGCAGTGGGACTCCGGGCACCCCCTGGCACAGGCGATGTGCCCGTTGTGGTCTATCCCCACCAAACCAACCCCTCGGCATTTTGAGCACCACAGAAACTCCCAGCCTCGTCCTATCCCGCTGGAATGGTGTGCCGGNNNNGGGGGGGGGTGGGGGGGGGGGGGGGGGGGGGGGGCTGGGAAAGAGGGATGAAGGGCCACCCTGCCAGCTCCAGCTGCAGCAGTGACAGGGCAGGGAGGAAGGAGCTGCAGCTCCTCTCCCTCACCGGGGAGAGCGGCTCGGAGACACCTCCAGACTGAGGAAGATGCAGGGACGGGGATTTGGGGGCTGCAACGCATCCCTGGTGCCTCCAGCAGCCCAGGCTTCGGCAGCCAGAGGATGAGGATGAGGATGAGGATGAGGCCGCAGCTGCAGCTCCTTCCCCTCCTCCTCCTCCTCCCGCAGCCCGGCCATGATCAGCATGCAGCTCCCCGCTCCCTAATTACACGCTCCGGGAGTGGAACGCGCCCGCTCGCTGTTTCTCTGCCGACTACTGAAAAAGGATGACTTGAAAAGCCCTGCACAACCTGCACAGGGGTCAGGGAGCAGCTGGATCCCGCCGGGAGATCTTCTACCCCCCCGGAAGCGCCGCATCCGCTCCCGCATCCGTCCCCTGGATCCGGAGCCAAGGAGGGTGAGACAGCCCCGACCCCACGAATCTCGGGATCCAAGAGCCCCTGGAAGGCAGGAGGAGGAAAAGCCACCCCAGACACGTGTGGTGTCCTCGTGTCAGCCGCCTCTTCCCTCCAGATATTCCGCCCGGAGTGGGGCAGAGAGGTTTGGACAAGCCAACAGCCAACAACTGGGGCAGGGAGCTTCCTTTGGAAAGAGACCTTAAAACACTCACGGTCACTTCCCTGGCGCTATCCGCGAGAAAAGGGTGTTAATCCTTCCCTCCCGGGCTCACCCCAAGGGGATCACTCCATCCTGCCACCCCAAAATCCCTCCACAAAGTTGCTTCTCCTCCTCCTCCAGCTCAGGGATGCCGGAGCAGCGGTGCCCACACACCGGCTGCCCACGACATCCCCGCACATCCCTGGAAAGTGCTTCCCGAGGCAGCTTCCAAGTAGGTCACTGGGGTGGCAGAGCCGGAGGCTGCCCAGAGTCCTCACCTGGGCACTGCCCCATCCCGGGCGAGTCCCTCTGGGATTCCCTTTCCCCTGCGGGGCCCATCCCATCGCTTACCCGCGGGCACAGCGCGGCTCCCACGGCGGCAGGGAAGCTGCTGCTGCTGCTGCGGGATGGGGGAGGCAGGTCCCCGCTCCCCAGGGGCTGGCGGCGGCTCCTTGGCAGGGCGCAGGGCTCCCACCACGGCCAAAATCCCACGGTAAATCCTGGCCAGCCCCTCTCCGAGCAGCGGGAGGTTAAGGGAACGCGGTTCTCTTTGCCGATTCATCCATCCATCTTCCTCACCCGCCAGCAGAGGAGTCACCCGCACCGGGGCACAGCCCCGGGCTGCTAGCAGGATGCGGCCATCGTCTGCTCCCCGCGAAAACTCAGGCACCGGAGGCACTGAAGCCCGGCCGCGCTTTAGGGGATGCTCTTCAGGCTGGGAAAGACACCTCAACCCAAAAAAAAAACCCTTCCGGGTGCTGCGGGCACTGCCCCGCGAGAGTCGCTGCGGGGTCGGAGCGGGATCAGCGGCACGGTCCGCTGGGATCCCCCCCGCCGGCAGCCTGGCGGGGCTTTATCATCCGAAAGGATCTCTCAAACACAGTTTATTACTGCAGTTTCATAAATCTTCATGAGGCAGCAAAGCTCACGCGGGCCGTGAAAGCGGCGGCAGTTAGCGGAGCATGAAAAACCGGCCGAGAAAGCATTTGTACAAAAAGGGGCGAGGGGAGGGGAGGCGCAGAGTGCATCTGGGGAGAGAGGGAGGCGAAAGAATAGAAGCCCCTCGGAGCGATGCGTCTCCCCCGCACCCGGCCATTAATGCGGCCGGAAGAGCGGGATGCTCCGGCTTCCTCCCGAAGGCTGCACTGCCGCACTGCCAGCGCTGCCCAGCACCCGCCGAGCCTGCCCAGCACCCAGAGCCCCGCTCGCCACGCTAACCCCTTCCTTGCCACGCCGCAGCCAGGCTCCAGGCCATGGCAGCGACGGGTGGGAAGCGCCGCTGCGCTTGACTCGTGTGGTGCTGCAGAGCCACCCCCCAGAAATACCCACCCCTTCCCGAGCCGGGGCCAAATCACAGAACCCTGGCATGGGTTGGGTGGGAAGGGACTTGAAAGGACGCCCAGTCCCACCCCCTGCCGTGGGCAGGGACACCTGCCACAGCCCAGGTTGCTCAGAGGAACCTTCTGGGACGTCGGTGCCCGCGGGTCGCGGTCCCTGACCCAGACACGCTCATTTTGGGGTGGGGGTTAAGTGCCCTCCAGGACCTGCCCCAGGCTCACCCTGACAACGGCATCCAAAGAGCGCTGGGAGCTGCCCAGCCGGGTTATCCGTCTGAGACTGTGCCCAGGAGCAGCTCACACCCCCGGGGACACACAGGTGCCCTCCAGCCCTGTCACTGCCCTGTGCCGAGCGGCTCCAGCCATCACCAGGTCTGGTCACTTAAAATGAACCCTCAAAGAATGACATCCCTGGTTTGGGCCGAGCCCAGGGGTGTCCGTGTCCCATGGGAACGCCAGGGGTGGGACAGATCCAGCATGGGAGTGCGGCAGTGGGTGGTCTGCACAGTCTCCTTGCCCCTCTCCCCGGAGCACAGGGAGTGAAAGCTGATGGTGACCGAGCTGGAGCTTCCCCACCATCCTCTTTCTCCAAGGTTGATGCAGCCCGGCTGCCAAATCTCCTGGGGAAAGCCAGGTGATGCCAAGGCCACCCACAACGGACCATCAACATCCATCCCAGGACAAACCTCCCCCATCCCCGGGATATGGGAGCTCATCTCCCGTCTCCTCTCGCCATCTCCGAGGCTCAGGAATGCTGCTGTGCCTTTCAGCCCCAAATTCAAGTGGAACCAAGGAAAATAAACCACACTCCAACTGTTTCACTGGGAACTTCCCGGCTGAGTTAGTGCAGACCGGAACCAGGATGCCACTTGGCTTGTGGGCAAGGGCAGGGGGCACAGTGCCCACGCACAGTGACGGTCTGGAGGCGATCCTGCCTGTTCCCAGAGCCTCTGTGTGCTCTGGGTGCTGCCTTCACCTTGTCTACATCCCATCGACTCCAGCCCTGCCAGTGCTGGAGCTGCACAGGGACACCAGTCCCGGTGCACCATGTCCTGGCGCACACAGGTTGCTCCCAGCTGGAGCTCACACCAGTCCAGCTGGCATCTCTCCACCACGCTGCCCTGACAAGGCAAGAGCTCCTTTCCTTTTGGAAGCCGAGAAAGCGCCGGATAAAATCCGCATGTCATTTGTCAGAGCCCAAAGCGAAGGAGAAATCCCATCTGGGCAGCCCTGGAAAAAGCAGCAGCCACTTCCCACCTCGCCGGGTGTTATCACACCCACGCGTGCACATGGCAACGGGGAGACGGCTTCACCTCCCAACTTCCACGGCTGGCAGTGCCAAGGGGAGGGCGGGCACACCTGGATGCTCGCTTTGAGCTCGGGATCAGCATCCCAGAGGGACGCAGGGAGGAGCTGCCAAGGGAAAACAAGAGGGGCAGAGGGCGAGACGGCGTGGGAAGGACGGCTGAGGAAAATCTTCCCGCCGCCATCAGCTCCCCCGGCGACCTCTGGCGCCAGGCCAAAGCCGGCGGCATCCTCTGGGCGTGGAGAACATCCCTGCCCGGGGACCGGAGGAGGACGGAGCCCCTGCGTGCCCTGGCAAGGGGCAGCATCCTCAGCTGGCAGGGATGGCACAGCGGCTGGGGAGATGCCAAGGGTGAAAATAAAGGAGAGGAGAGGGTGGCCAGGGCCAGGCTCCTCACGGCTCAGACACAGGACACATTGTGGGCCCGGCTCGGCTCCCACCCACGCGGCACAGGCGGGGCATGGAATGGGATGGGAATTGCCCAGGAGGTGCCAGCCGGGTCTGAGTTGGCCCTGGAGAGGAGAAGGAAACTGAGGCACCAGAGGGAGGGACACGCAGAGAGTGCAGGTCTGGCTGCAGATGGGGGTGCCGAGGGGCAAGGGGGCAGCCAGCAGCATTCAGCATTTCCTGAAAGGGCACCGAGTTCTCCCAGGGTTTCAGCAGCCCCTGTGGTGTGGCTGCCTCTGGGCAGGGCCTGTGTGGACGTGGGGCAGGGACAGGTGTTGAAGCAGAGACAAGTCCCCCCCAATTCTCAGCCTGGTGGGAGAAGCCTCTGGAATGAGCCCAAGGCAGCAGCAGGAGCTGGACCCCCAGAGCCCCCATGGCCTGCAAAGCTCAAGTCTCCATCCCCCTTTCCCTTGCAGGCAGGAGAATTTGTGCTGTCAGACAATCCCCCCTGTCCTGCAGCTCTCCCAGGAGGATTCCCAGCTCCAATCAGCGCCACAGTTCAGGATGAGCCCCCCAGACACAGCCACCCCCACCACGCTCCAGCAAAGCCAGTCACAGTCTGGATCCCGGCTGCTCCTGCCTTGAGCTGGTCGGGAAAATTGCTCTGGAAATCAATTCCGATCTGTCAGCCGTCAGGAAAGCGATAAACTGCCCCTTCAAGACATCAAATCAATGGTTCCTCTTAGCCCAGGTCAGGGGGAGGGAGGTGGGGGAGACACAGGGAGCAGTGGGGGGGGATGGGGAGGAGAGTTGGGTCCAGAGGTGGGGGAAGAAAACAGCCCCCAAATCAACCCTTGATGAAGCAGAGGGCAGGGAAGGTGAATGTCCATGGGATGAATGGACAGGGAAAGGTCGGGAAGCTCCAGGTCCAGCCTTTCCTGATACCCTTTGGCTGCCCAGATTTGTTGGGATGGTGGCAGGACCTCAGCCCAGCCCAGCCCAGCAGAGCTTGGCATTTGTTTCTTATTCCCATTCCCAAGAGGGAAGGGGCTGGGGAGGTCACGGGGCAGGGCAGGAGGGAGGAAGGGCTGATAGAGAGGAGGAGGAGGAGGAAGAGGATGAATGTGTGCTGGAGGGGACACATCGAGATCAAAAATCAATTCCTGACAGGATCATTTCTTCCTCTGATGAGACACTGGAGAAGTTACTAAACAGAGCAAGGCCACCACAACCACGGAACCATGGACTGGTTTGGGATGAAAGGACATGAAAACTCATCCATTCCCACCCCCTGCCCTGCGCAGGGACACCTCCCACTGTCCCAGGCTGCTCCTTGGACACTTCTGGAGGTGGGGCAGCCAGTGCCAGGCTTTTACCACCCTTAGAGTAAAGAATTTCTTCCTGACTTCCATGCCAGGGAGCTCCTGCCTTGGAGCTCTGGGCATCAGGGTGGGTGGCAGCTGCTGCAGGGACAGCCACGTCACACAGCCCAGCACCACACTTGGCTCATCTCTGCCTTGGCACAGGGGGCCCAAGTCCATCAAAGCCTTGGCACCGCCAAGGCAGGGGGATGCACAACCCAGAGCCCGGCCACGGGAAGGAACTGGGGGGGCACTGCCTTTCTGAGTGACTCCTGGCAGGAGGAAGGGGGTGCTGTGCCCTGGCAGCTGTGGGGGAGAGGCTGGAAAAAGCTGAAAAAAGCTGGAAAAAGCTGTCCCACCATCACAGAGGGGCTCGGGAGTCCAGGAATGCTCCAGACGGGGGTGTGCAGAGCAAACCCTATTTATAAGCGCCCAGGTAACACGTTGGTGGTTGGTCACAGGCTGCTGTGCCAGCCTGGTTAGTCACAGCTAGTTAAAAATCAGAAAAGCTGGGAAAAAAATATCTCAGCCCCACAGTTAAAGCCGCTCAGAGGCAGGAAAATACAGTCAGGAATGGAAAACACGGAGCGAGATGCAGCGGGGCTTCACTGTCAGCCTGATCAGGCCACGGATGCTGTGGGGACACGTGACATGTCCCCCTGTCCGCAGGGCACAAGGACACTGAGCTGCCCAGTCCTCACAGGGCTCCCTGGCTGACGCCACATGCCACCTCGGAGTGGGATGCTGTGGGTGACACGAGGACAAGGCCGCTGCACCGTGCCAGGGGCGGATGCCACCCGTCCCTGCTGGTGCTGAGCAAACCCTCCTGCCCTGCCGGGGCACGTTGGAGGGAGAACCACGTCCCGTCCAGCCCGCAGCCCTCCCGGCAGCGCCAGTCAGAAGCTGTCCAGGCAGCCAGGGTTAGTCAAGCAAAAGGAGGGCAGCAGCAGCTGCCTCAGCCCTGCCTCCTCCTCCTCCTCCTCCCACCAGCTCACCCAGCCCGGCCCAACCCGGCCCAGCCCAGCCCAGCCCGTTCCATCGGCCCCTCCCCGGGCACACCCCACCTGTGTGGGGCTGGGACCATCCCCGCACCGGGGCATCTGTGCCCTCCTGCGGCAGAGACCATCAGTGTGGGATTGGGAACGTTCCCATGCCAGGCCATCCATCCCCTCCCAGGGCAGATCCCACCTGTGCGGGGCCGGGAACACCCCCAGCCTGCTCCATCTGCCCCCTCCCAGCCCAGAACCCCCTGAGAGGAGCCGGGATCATCCCCAGCCCGCACCATTCGACCCCTACCAGTGGGGCTGGGACCATCCCCCAGCCCACACCATCCATCTCTCCCCGGTGCAGATCCTCACGGGACCAGCATCCCCCGGAGCCTCCGGAGCCCCTCCCGTCTCCACGTCCCCCCCCAACCTCCCCCGGTCCATACCCACGAGCAACGGAGCGAGCCGGTAGTCCCCGGGCCCGGTGGGTCTCTCCGGCCCCCGCAGGACCCTGGGGGAAGCGCCAGGGGGATGCTTTGCCCAGCGAGGAAGCATCGGTGGCACCCAGGCAGGCGGGAGGAACCAGGAGGCGCTCGGAGCACGGCTCCAAAAAAATCTGTGCGACAAACACATGCGGCTTGTGGCATATGTTTAAAGCAAACGAAAGATGGTTTTACTAATCACTTGGCATTTAAAGCAACACGGCGTCCCCGTCAAGTCAAATCTAAGGAGACGGCTCGGGTTGCGTTGGCTGTTTATGTTAATTAAATACGGGATCGGGTCGTTATTAAACACGCGCGCAGCCCAAGTGAGCAGTGGGTGGGTTGGTACCGACCTTATCTCACGGCTCTGGCCTCGCTCTGCGCTCAACCGTGCGGCGACTGTCACCTCACCCCCCCCGGCGGGTCCTGGGCGCCGGTCCCGGCTGGTCCCGGGAGCTCCTGAGCGCTGCCCGCTCCTGTCCCCGTCCTAACGAGGGGCTGCCAGGGCCGCCTGCGTGCCCGTCGTTCCCTGCCACCATTGCTGTGCCAGCGCCCATCGCATCCTCCCGGCTCCGAGCGCCGGCGCTTTCCCTCACGTCCTTTCCCTGCCCCGGCAACTTTCCCTTCTCCCGGGTTTATCCCTCCGCTGGCGCGGACGGCTCTTGCTCTCTCTCCTGGCTCGCAGCTCCCTGTGGGTCTCTGGGGATTTTTTTTTTAATTAATTTTTTTTTCTCCCCTCTCTCTGGAAATGTCAGCGTGCCCCCTCAGACACATCGCACAGGCAGGGAGCCAGGAGCCAGTGCTCGACCGGGCACTGCCCAGATTGTCACACTGCCCTCCCTGCCCTGCCCATGGCGTGTCCCGGGCTGCCAATTCTGCTCCAGGACCTCTGCCCGCGCTCCCACCGCCCCCAGGACACCCCCAGCCTGGAGGGTCCAGGGCACCAGTGCTGCCGGTGCCTGATGTCACCAAGCTGCCCAGCCCTGGGCACGGATGCCCCGAGTCCTGTGCTGCTCCCACACAGGCCCCGAGGGAGTTGGGAGGAAGATAAACCATTCCCCACCTCCCGGGAGGGTCTCGCTGCCAAGGGCTCGTTCCCAGGACACTGCGCTGGATCCAGAGCTGGGCCACCCCGAGCAGAGCCAGTCACTCCCTGCTGCTGGATGGGCCTTGCAGGGGTTGGAATGACCCTTCCCAAAGCTTCCCAGAGCCCTCCTGGCCATGGTCCTCTCATGGACTCACAGCCACTCCAGCCTTGGCACCACAGCCCAGACAACCCTGGTGGGAAGAGCCGGGAATCCAGGAACCAACACTCCAAAGATCCCTGGGTCGGCGTTATTCCCATTTTGCCACGGGGAAACTGAGGCAGGGACAGCAGCACAGCTGGCTCTGAGCCCAGCAGTGACAGGGCAAGAAGGGAGAAACTCTGGAGCCCAAATCTCGTGGCTGGAGCCCGTCCAGGCTCCCAAACAGCCGCAGCCATGAGTCACGGCTGGCACAGGCACATTCATGACACGCTCTGCCATGACAAACCCTCCCCAAAATTCATTCTCCTCTTTGCTGAGCGCTGCTGGAGAGGGCTGAGCTGGTTCCTGCACACCAAACACACAGCAGGTGCTTTTCCCCCCTCTCTCTCTCCCTTAATTTGGGGACCAAGGGCATCTTTCCCTCCACAGTTGTATCGTGACAGGTGATATTTGAACCCTGCCCACTGTGCCAGGCCGACACCGTGGGGAAGGTGAAATAGATGCTCCAAAAAAGCTTTGAGTCAACACAGGGCAGGAAATGGGCGAGGGAACGTGACCAAGGACAGACAGCAGGTGAGTGGCAGCGCTGGGGACCTTGGCCAGCCCTCCTGAGGACCAGGACATGGAGCTCCAGGGAAGATGCTCTGTGCTCCCTGCCACGGGAACAGCACAGGGATCACGGAGCTGGAGATCCGGGGGCTTGAGGAACGTGGAAAACGCTGGAAAACAACCTCGGTTACTGCTGGCGGAGAGGATTAATTGTTCCTTCCTGCTGATCCCCGAGACCTGCCTCACTCCCGCAGTCCCTCTGCAGGGAGGGCCAGAGGATGGGGTGACCTTTTAATTGTGATTGCTCTGCTGATGAGGAGTAAATAACCTTTACCGCAGTCTAAGAGCCCTCCCGCGGATCCAGAGCTGCCACATCCCTGGCACTGATGGTCCCCACGGTCCCAGGGGGGCAGAGCAGCGCCTGTCCCCCAGTTTCACAGGGAATGGAGCTGCCACAGGACGGGGACAGGAGCCAAAATTTACCTCAGGATCCTTCCACCACCTCCCTTGCCACAGGGACAGTGGGTTCCAGGTGCCACCAGCACCGCTGTGCCAACACCACGGGGACAGTCCCCAGAAGGGTCCTGACGTCAATGTCACCATTACCTGCACCCAAAACCCCACCTAAATACGCTCAGTAACAGAGGCAAACGCCTGGTTTTACCCCTAAAAGTTGGTTTCCCCACTCTGGGGCTTCCCAAAGCCACGACTTCCCTGCAGCGCAAACCTGAGCTGGCAGGGGGAGGTGACAAGAGCCACCTGAGCGCATACAAACCCCACTGCTGGGTGACACCTCGGCCTCACCGGGGCCGGGATGAGCCGCAGTGTGTCCATGTGGAAACTCCCGGGAGGAAAAGCTGATGAAAGCAGCTCTGACACCTCGGGGTAAGATCTGCATTTACACCTGCAACACCAGACACGGTTTTGCTCTCAGCAGCTCCCAAGGAGCTCCTTCCACACAGCACCAGCACCTCGTGGGAAGGATCATCCCGTCCCTGCCCCGTGCCCGCTCTCCAGTCGCCGGTGCCAGGGCCTGGGAAAAGCAGCGCTGCCTCCTCCACACGCAATTCCTCGCCATTGCTGTTGATCCACAAAGCCCTGGGAGGCAGGGGCGCCCCTCACAATGCCCGTGCAGAGCCCCGAGCACAATGAGGCCTCGCTCTGCCCCGGCGCCGATCGTGACAGTCGGGACCCGAACAGTGGGGCAGTCACGGCGCGGGAATCCAGCCGCCTTCCCGGGGCTGGGACAGACAGCACAGCTTTGTGTCGGCTCCCCCGGGGCAGCACACAGTCTATACAGCAATATTCACACATGTGGTGCCCTGGCACAGCCACACTGGCTCCATTGTGCTCCAACGACAAGATAGCGGGTGACAAACGGCTCCTGGAGCAGGGTGTGCCGTGCCGAGCAGCCCGGGATGTGTGAGAGGCAGCGAGGGGTTAAAGAGGAGGGGATTGATGGGGAAGGGTTTGTAAAAAACCAGCCGGAGCTGCGGGTGGTTTGACCTGCCTGTGCCCAGCATCACCCGTGTGCCCTGCGGTGGGAGGCTGGGCACGGATGGGAAGGGCTGTGCCCCGTTCCCGGTGCCTGGGGTGGCTGAGGGGTGGGATCTGAGCTTTTCCTGCAGCGGTCATGGACAGACTGACAGCCTTTCCTTGGCTGTACCCCCATGTTGGAATCTGGGGGTGGCTGGAGAAGGAGCCTCTGCTGCAGCTCCCACCCAAGAACAGCACGGAGCTCCCGGTGGGAAATCAGTGCCTCCCCGGGAAAACACTTTGCCACGTCCGAATTCCCCCTCTTTACATGACAATGCCCATGACTGTGCCAGGAAAACCCACATCAGGACACGGGCTGTGCCCCACAGCAGGGTGTGGGATGGCTGGTGCCTGTGGGGACAGCGGGGACAGCTCAGACCAGACCTTATCCCAACCCTCGGGATGCCACAAATGGGGAAAAAAAGCCCCTTGCCCAGGCAGGATGGGACATAGGGCAGCTTAGAGCTGAGCAGACACAAAGGCCTCTGCCATTCCAGGGGCAGGGAATGTCACAGTGCCAGCAGACGGGTCGGACCTGCTGCCCTCAGAAACGGGAGGAAACCAGATTAAAGCAACAAGAAAAATTCACTGAAGACCTTTTGGCATCGCCCGGCTCGATGCATTTCACAGCTGAAGGGGCCAGGAAGTGCAGTTCCTTATCAAACCCAGCCAACTGGTGGCTGGTAAGTTCTCAAGTCGTAAAAACTCCTCAGAGCCCGGCGAGAAGTCTGGAGGTGCGGGGGCAGCTCCGAGGATGGCTCAGCCGGCTCCGAGAAGGGAAAGGATCCGCGGGAAGAGGAACCGGGGCCGTGTGGCTGCAGGGAACATCTGCCGAGGCTGGCAAACACCCGGAGCGCTGGCAGGGGCCGTCACTGAGCCCAGACGGGACCTGCCAAGCGGTGGCAGGTGGAGCCGAGGGGAGGATTTGGCACCCGAAGGGCCCCGCCAGCCTCCCACGGGGAGCGGAGCACTCGCATCCCAAGCTGTGGCGAAACCCACGGGGCTGGGGCTCTGTGCCCCAGCTGGTGAGGGAACCAAACCCCCCTCCCGGTGAAGCGAGGGTTTGTTCCCCAGACGGCACAACCCGAGCGGTGCCTGGCACAGCACCCCGGCCCTGGAGCTGCTGCAGCGACACATCCGGGGCCCGGCTGGCGCCCGCGGCGCCCACCGGCTCCCACCCGGCGCCGTGGCACGGCACCAAGTCCTTCTGCTCCCACCCTGCTCCAGCACCCTCTGCCTTTGCTCACTTGCTCGGCACAGATGCCCCAAACCCGGCTCTCCGAGAGGGGACTGGCAGCGCAGCCTCGTCCCTCTGCAGTCGGGGGGTTACAGGAGATGAATTAAAGTATCTGCCACCGAGACATGAAATATGGAGGGAGATATTCCAGGAGCAGCTGCAGCAGCCGTTGATGCAGGGCCTGGTCCAGAGCCCTGGAAGGAGCTTCCAATTTTAGCTCTGCAGAGAGAAAGGCTCGACAAGGGCAGCGCTGGCGCTTGGGGGGCACAAAGCCCCTCCTGCCAGAGCTGTGGAGCCAGAGAAACAATGCCAGGATGGTTTGGATTGGAAGGACCTTAAAGTCCATCCAATCCCACCCCTGCCATGGGCAGGGACACCTCCCCCTGTCCCAGGTTGATCCAACCTGGCCTTGGACACTCCCAGGGATCCAGGGGCACCCACAGCTTCTCTGCCTCCTTTTTTGGGGGGGAAACATTTTGCAAGCGCCACAGATGAGGTTCAGGGCTCCTAAAACCTTCAGACATCGATGGGCTGTGCCACTGGCAGGGAGCCCATGCCTCGTTCTTGGAGCCAACCTGCAGGGTGGGTTAAACCAGGGGGGTCACACCGACCCAGCCCACCCAGTGATGCCGCTCTTCACCCCCCTGAGGAGCCAAACCTCACCTGGTCCAGAAGGGAAACCACCACCTGCCTTTAAAAAATCCATATATTTCCTCTGGGTTTAACAATTCTGTCTCAGCACATAGAAAAACAAACCACCAGCAGCATTCCCGAGACAGGCACTCAGCGATTCCCGGGGGCTTCCCAGGAATTTTGGGAGCTCCATCACACCCTCAGCAGGTTCCCCCTCACCTGGGCAGCTCTGCTCCAGGGCTGATCTTTCTTTCAAGGCAGCCCCTGGTTGCCTGTGATTTAAATCAAAGCTCTGTTAAGCTACAGTGCTATTACCCACTGCCAAACCCGGGAACTAAATGGCATTTCCCCACCGCTCCAGTTTTATTTCTGTGCTCTTTACCCATTTGTAAACTGCAGGAGGGAACAATTTAAGGCATCCGAGTGAAATGCTTAAATTAACAATTTACAAATAGCTTAATTGAGGTCCTGGTCTCACTCTTTCCCCAGCAGAAGCTGCTCAATGATTCTGAATCATTCCTATTTATTGGTTCTTGTGCCCGGGACTGCGATAAAGGCTTTAAGACCTTGGCACAGGCTGAGGGCAGCCGTGACTTACACCCAGCACAGAGCCAGGGACGGGAGCTGAGGAACCAGAAAAGTGGGACAAAAATGGGCGAGGGAAGCAGGAGGTGAGGAGGGTTGGATGATCTGCTTGGAGTAAAGCGTCGCTCAAAGGTTTACAACCCTCCTGGGGGCTTTGTGTGGCTCCCAAGGAGGGGTTTGCAGGGGTAAAACACTTTCAGGCAGCGGCTGGTGGTTCTTGGATGGGGTTTGGGGGCTGGGGAAGCTCAGCCCCGCGGTTTGGGATGAGCCCTGGGAAGAGGGAGGCAGGAGCTGCTGGATGGTGCAGCTCAGCCACGCTGAGGGTGGGGATTTGGGGGCTCCACCTGATGAAACAGGACCTTGGACAAGGCTTGGAGCAACCTGGCCTGGTGGAGTTGGGGGTTCCACCTGATGAAAAAAGTCCTTCGATGGGGCTTGGAGCAACCCGGCCTGGTGGAAAGTGTCCCTGCTCATGGCAGGGGGTGGGAATGGGATGAGTTTTAAGTTCCCTTCCAACCCCACCCGGTCTGTGACTCCCATTTCCCCAACGGCACCCTCAAAGCCACCACCACCACACCCCCCCAAAAGGCTCAGGGATGTCCCCTTCCCTCTCCCATCCTTCCCCAAACCCATCTCCCAGCAGCGGAGGAGGGGCAGCCGTGCCCAGGGGGGATGGAAGGATCCGCTCTGCCCACGGGCCTCGCACTTGTTAAACCTCCCGCAGGCAGCCAAGGACACTCACACCCGTCTGCATCAAACTCCTCAGCTCCCCGGGCTAATTCTGGCACATCAGACAGTAATTATAGGTACATCGGCGGCGCTGACAAGTCTGGAGCTCGTCAGCCCAGCTCCTGTCAGCGCAGAGCTGCCGACTCCCCACGGGGAGCCCAGGGGGGCTCAGCCTCTCCCACCCGCTCCCGGCTCTATTTCGGGGAGCGCCTGGCACTGCCCGGCCCCCAGGCCCTGCTGTTCCACCGGGGCTCAGCCCACCAGCACCACCTGCCCCCTGCAAAGGCAGCTCCAGCCCCCCGTGGGCTCCCATGGCTCCAGACTGTGCTCTGGCACCTGCTGGGCTTGGGCTCATCCCAGATCCCAGCGCTGGCACTGGGGGAAGGACGGGTACCTGCTCCCAGGAGGAGGCAGCCCACGGTCCTGGCCACACCACCCAGCCACGGGTGCAACGAGCCAGACCTTCCCCGTGGTGTAAATCACCTGTGGGTCTGTCCTGGGGAGATTCTGCCCCGGGGAAGGGTCTTGGAGCATCTGTTTCCATCATTTTGAATAAACCAGGCAGGAAAAGAGGTGGGAACGTCCCTGGCCACCAGCGAACCGGGGCTGTGGCCCTGTGGCAACAAGGCTCTGGTGTTTGGGAAGGTGAGACAGCACCACGGAGGAGGAGGAGGAGGAGGAGGAGGAGGAGGAGAGGGGGAGATGGGCTGGTGGCTGGTTTTAACAGGGGGGAGGATGATGCACACGGGGGGGGGAGAAACAGTAATTTAATTAATTTAATTAAGAGGCAAATGAGTGCCCTGAAAGTTGACTGGAAGCACGGGGATATTAAAAAGCTGATGATTCAGTGAGTTATCCCTCCCTGGGCTGCGTGGCAGGGCAGAGTGTTCAGGGCCTGGTGATCCTGGCTCGGGCAGCACCGGGATGGGGACAGTGTGCAGGACCTGGCAGATGGGGACAACCCCTCTCCGTGTCCCCACAGCAGCTGGGCAGCTCATCCTCTGCTCCCTGTGGGCCAGTATTTATCCTCCTGTGGCTACCCCCCCTTCCCCTGGGCAAGCAAGGAGCCGAACATTCCAACCACACCGACCTTCCCTGCTCAGCCCCAGCACGGGCCACCCTTCCTCCTCCCCACCCCCTTCCAACGAGTCCCTGCTGCATCCTGTCGATCCACAGCCAGACTTTTGGGAACAAAGAGCCAAACCTCCATCTCCAAACCCTTCCTGAGCGTCCCTGAGCCGCGTCACCGCCGGGCCCGAGGCTGGATCAAAGAGTGGGCTGCGGGTCTGTCGGTCTGAGCAGGTGTTTGTCACCCCTCGGAAGAGGTCAGAGCCACCTTTCTTGCCGCGAGACAACCTCATTAAGTGGCATCATTACCCGGCTGCTGATGACCTTAGAGCTGCCTGCGCGTTCGGCTTCCGAGAGCGGCGCCTCTTTAATCTTGTTCAGACAGAGGCAGAGCAAGAGCTCAGAGCCGGGAGCTGAGGCGTCAGAAACGCAGACAAGAGACAACAAACGTGCGGAACAGCACCAGGCAGGGGGGGTTCTCCGTCATTCCCACCTCTGAACTGAGACAGGAGTTGTGGTGGTGAGGCAGGAGTTGCTGCCGAGGTTTTACAGCCTCTGGCTCACTGGAGTTGAACTGGGGGATCAGGAGGGTCTTTTCTGCTCTTGAGAAGATCCCATGAACCCAACAACAAATCCCACAAATCCTCCCCACGCCCTTCACCCCCTCCACTCTGCCTTCCTCCTTGCGCTGGTTTGGACACCTCCAGGTGCTGCCTGACCTGTCCAACAACCTGAATCCCCAAAAAAGTGTCACCATCACACTTCTTTTCCAACCAGTATGTCGCTCCCAGTCTCAGCGGGCCCTGCTGCCCTACCCATGAGCCCCACGGGGGAGCCACCAGTGCCTCCAGCCTGGAAGAGTCAGCTCCCAGTTCCCGCTGAGAGCCACAGGATCCAGGGCCACCAGCACGGCCTCCAAACCTCCCCTTCCTTCCCACATGGCCCCTGGGAAGCAGCTGTGCAATCTGCTCTGCAGCTGAGGGGCAAACCTGGCCACCGTTCCCAGCCAGGGACTTAATGACATGTGTAATTGTGGGGCAGCAAACGAGCTGGAGCAGGGGCAGGTCCCCATCTGGACGCCTCCATCCCGCTTCCCTGCTCCCATTTGGGGATGATGTGCTCGTTACAACTCAACAAGGGGTTTGCAGGAACCGAAATTCAATTCCAGAGCTTTGGTTTGCACCGAGTCTTGTGTCAAGAGGGATGGAGCATCCCACCTGTTACACGCTGCCTTTCCTCCACCTCCAGGTTTTTTCCATCCTGGCACAGCCCTGCCTGGCCTGACGGCCACAACATCCCTCAGGACAGACAGACAGACACTGGTGCAGGTCTTCTCAGCTTCCAGCTGGCACCTGCCCTGGCAATCCGCCTGCTCCGGGGCAGGAGGACGCGGAATTCCCACCTGCAATGGGATGGTGCAGGTTAATGGTGACTCCTGCAGCTCCCAGCCCTAGGGAACGGCTTTGGGATGGGCTCCTGGAGAACGTGGATGGGCAGGAACACGGAGGGAAAGGAGGTTTTTCTGAAGGCAGGAGGTTTCCTGGTCACTGAGTGGTGCCACTGCTGCTCCTGGTGGGATTATTTTCTCTGGGAGCTGCTGCCCTGATGGACAGGGCTCTGGGGAACTCCTCAGCCTCCCCAAAAATCAGGGTCTTTCCTGAGTCCCTGGCAATGGGAACACCCAGCCCATTAGAGGCCGACAGATGCCACCGAAATAAATCCCATTTTTACGACAGCCCCAGCAGGAGCTGCTGCTGCTGCTGAACAGATTCCACCACACAGCCCCTCTCACAGTTTCCCCAAAGCAGCCAGACTTCCACAGGCAGCTCCTGGAGGAGGCACCTGCCTCTCCACCTCATCCCCAGAGAGCCAGCAGCGCCCTCTCCTTCCCCGTGGGAAGCTTTTCCCTCCTGATTCCGAAGAGGAGAACCTCAATCCTTGTGAATTCCACTTGGTGGAGGGAAACCTGAGTCTTCCAGGAGCATCAGGGGTCCCTCAAAGAGCACCAGGGGTCCCTCAAAGAACACCAGAGGTTCCTCAAACATCACCAGGGATCCCTCAAAGAACACCAGGGACCCCTCCAGGGGCACCAGGGATCTCTCAAACATCACCAAGGGTCTCTCAAAGAGCACCAGGGCTTCGTCAAACATCACCAGGGACCCCTCCAGGGTCACCAGGGGTTCCTTCAGGAGCACCAGGGGTCCCCCAAAGATCAACATGGGTCCCTCAAACATCACCAGGGGTCTCTCAAAGAGCACCAGAGGTTCCTCAAACATCACCAGGGATCCCTCAAAGATCACCAGGGACCCCTCCAGGGGCACCAGGGATCACTCAAAGAGCACCAGGGGATCCTCAAAAAGCACCAAGGGTTCCTCAAGGATCATCAGAGGTCCCTCAAAGATCACCAGGGCTTCCTCCAGGAGTACCAGGAGTCCCCCCCCGAAGAGCACATGGGACCCTTCCAGGAGCACCAGTGTTCTCTCAAAGATCACCAGGGTTCCTCCAGGGGCACCAGGGGGTCCTCAAACATCACCAGGAGTCCCTTAAAGATCACCAGGGACCCCTCCAGGGTCACCAGCTGTTTCACCAGGGGCACCAGGGGTCCCTCAAAAATCACTAGGAGTCCCTCAAACATCACCAGGGTTCCTCCAGGAGCACCAGGGGCTCCTCAAAGAGCACCAGGGGTCCCTCAAAGAGCACCAGGGGTCCCTCAAAAAGCACCAGGAGTCCCTCCAGGGGCACCAGGGTTCCTCCAGGGGCACCATGGGTTCCTCAAAGATCACCAGGGGTTCCTCAAAAAGCACATGAGGTTCCTCAAACATCACCAAGTATCCCTCAAAAAGCACCTCCAGGGTCACCAGGGGTCCCTCCAGCCACAAACACCATCCCCAGCTCCACAAACCCACCCCCTCTCAGCAAAGAGGGTGGGAGCTGACTCCTCAACCAGCGACGCAAAACCAGGAACCAGGCAGGACCCTCCTCTCTAAACACCCAAAACCAAGAGCTGCGGGCGCTGCCCTCACCCACCACGGGCCCTGCCCCCGGGGGAGGCTCAGGAGGGGAGCGAACATCAAACATGAAACAAGCAGGGTGGGGGAGGACCCTGCCGGCCCCGGTACTGACCTGGAGACTTTAAACAAAGGGAACACAGTCCTGGCTTCTTCCCTCCTGCAATTCGATCGAGCCCTGGTTAGGGACAGGAAAGGAGGAGATTCATGAATGAACTCGATCCAGGTGGGGATGTTTGGCGGGGATGGAGGGGAATAAACAAATAAATCAGAGCAAGCAAACACACCATAAATCTCTGAAAAATAAAAGCAAACAAACAAATAAATAAAAAAAAAAAGAGCAGCGGCGGGAAGGAGCTGAGAGTGGAACACGGAGAGTGATGGGGAGCCAGGATGTGTCCCCCTGGGGTGGGGGAGAGAGGGAAGGTCCCCCTTTAACCCATGGGAAACACGGGGGGGTTTGTTACCACATGTAGGGAGGGGAACGTCCCCTACACGGGCTGTGAATGACCCCCAAAACACCCCCTTCTGCAGTTGGGGGGGGGTCTACAAATAACCCCCAAAGAGGTCTGTAAATGACCCCCTAACACCTCATTCTGCAGCTCCAGGGGTCTGTAAATGACCCCCCAAAACACNGAGCTGAGAGTGGAACACGGAGAGTGATGGGGAGCCAGGATGTGTCCCCTGGGGTGGGGGAGAGAGGGGAGGTCCCCCTTTAACCCATGGGAAAAACGTCCCCACACACGAGGGGGTTTGTTCCCACATGTAGGGAGGGGAACGTCCCCTACACGGGCTGTGAATGACCCCCAAAACACCCCCTTCTGCAGTTGGGGGGGGGTCTACAAATAACCCCCAAAGAGGTCTGTAAATGACCCCCTAACACCTTCATTCTGCAGCTCCAGGGGTCTGTAAATGACCCCCCAAAACACCCAGTTCTACAACTGGGGAGGGTCTGCAAATAACCCCCAATGGGAACTGTAAATGACCCCCCAAATATCCCATTCTACAGCTGGGGGGGGTCTGGAAATAACCCCCGAAGGGGTCTGCAAATAACTCCCCAAACACCCCATTCTGCAGCTCCAGGGGTCTGTAAATGACCCCCCAAAACACCCAGTTCTACAACTGGGGAGGGTCTGCAAATAACCCCCAATGGGAACTGTAAATGACCCCCCAAATATCCCATTCTGCAGCTGGGGTGGGGTGTGTCTGCAAATAACCCCCAGAGGGGTATGTCAATAAGCCCCAATGGGAACTGTAAATGACCCCCCAAATATCCCATTCTGCAGCTGGGGGGGGTGTGTGTCTGCAAATAACCCCCAAAGGGGTCTGTCAATAAGCCCCAAAGGGGTCTGTAAATGACCCCCCAAACACCCCCTTCTGCAGCTGGAGGGGGTCTGTAAATGACCCCCAATGGGAACTGTAAATGACCCCCCAAAACACCCCGTTCTGCAGCTCCAGGGGTCTGCAAATGACCCCCAAAACACCCTGCTCTGCAGCTGGGGGGTCTTACCGCGGGGCTCAGCCTTCAGACCCTCATGGCTGTTTGTTGGGAAGGGGAGTTATGGGCGTGGAAGAGCCAGGGAGGATCACAGCACATTTTGGGTGGTTTTTTCCTGCAGGATGCTCAGATTGCACCTTTCTAGCACAAAAGGAGCTGCACAACCTCGCTGTGCCCTGATTTGCACAGCCTGGTGTCACCGGGGTCACCTCCCCGTGGGGCAACGGCGGCTCCAAAACCTCGGCACCAAAAATCCCCTTCACCGCCACCTCCCCTCAACCACACTCAGGGCTCTGAACTCCCCCCCAGTCCCCCTGACACGGCCCCGAGAGCGACCACGGCCACAACAACGGGGGACATGGGGAGGGACACGCACAGGGCTCTGTGCAGACCCCCCCTAAGCCCGGCTGATCCCCCCAAAACAGCCCAGAGCTGCTTGGAGCCTTTGTTTTTTAGGGATGGGGGCTGTGTCCCCCTGTCCCCTGCGCCCGGAGGAGCGGGGTGACAAGGGCAGGGCTGGCAGGGGACACGGAGCTCGGCAGGGGACAAGGATCTCTTTCTTCTCCCGAGGGAGGGAGGGAGAGAGGGAGGGAGAAGCTGCTCCCGGCGCTGGGCTCATCCATCCCACCCACGGCCGCGGGATATTTGTGCCCTCACCCCAAGCCTGGCACCGCTCCACGTGCCCCTCGCCCGGGTGTCACTTGTCCCATGGCTGGGTTCATCCCCGGGCTGAGATCGGCCGTTTGAGGGGGGGGTCAAGGAGGAAGAAAAAGGGAGGAGATGACATTTCTAACCCCTGCATGGGCTGCAATCCCCCCAAAAAACCCAACCCTGGAGGACTCAGCATCCCTGAATCTCTGCTTGGAATGACGCCGGGGCTGGGCCAAGCGCCGTTATCCCGGGATTTGGGAGGGGTTTCACCCGCAGGATGTGCAGCCCCCCCCTGAAAAATAAACACCCAACAGCCCCTCGCGTCCCCGCGGATCGGGGTGTGGCTTCAAAGGCTGCTGGTTCGGGGATGGATTTCACGCCCAGTGTGAGTAAATGATCTTAGAGGCATAAAAAGGGGGAGGAACAAAAAGAGCTAAAATATAAGTGGAAAATCCTTCCGAAATGCACTTCATTCCTTTGTTTTGATAGTTGCAGATGAGGTTTAATTATTTATGCCGTGTTTTGTAATGTGCCAGGAAACACTCCGGAGCGAACCTGCAGGAATATCCTTCCTCTCCCTGGGCTCACAGTGGCAAAATACAGGTTTTTCCAGTTGAAACAGAGAAAGGAGGGAGCCAAACGTGGCTCCTCTTGCACGTTTTCCATGGAGAACCAAACCCTCCAAGCCCATCCCAAGGATTTCCTGGGCGTTGAGGGGAAGAGGAGGTTGGAGAGGGGCAGGGTCTGGCTGGCAGCTGCCCACCTCGAGACCCTGGCAGAGGATCCTGGCTCCTGGTTCTGGTCTGTGCCTCACCTGCTTGTCCCTGGGCCAAGGACTCGCCCTGGGAGCGCCTTGGCTTCCCCACGTGTGGAAGGGAGATAAGAGACTTGTTTTTGGGAAGGGCTGGGACTGACAGCGGGAAAGAGCGGAATTATTATCTGCACAGCACCACAACCCCCCTGGAGCTCTTTGTGCTGAGATACTGAGGAGGGAGGCAGCCAAAAATTCACCCCAGGCCCTGCCACATCCCAGGATGGAGCCCCAGGCCGAGGCCATCCTGCCCTGAGCCCCTCCCGTGTGCTGGGATTCCGTGGGAATGGGGACCCTTATGTGCTTGCAGGGAACCTGGCCAAGAGCTGTGGTGCCCAGCTGAGGCACCTCATGGATGAGGAGATGCTGGTTGGCACCCCTGGTCCTGGGCAGGTCACCCAGGAGGGACAGAAGTCACGGATGGAGCCCAGTGGGAGCAGCCTGGCCCAGCCCTGGGGTGCAGTCCCTGCTTTCTGCAGGGGAGGAAGAGGAGGAGGAGGGCAGGGAAGGCACCGTCTCAGTGTCCTTGAGCGTCCTTTGCTTCTCACGCAGTGCAGTGGAAGGACTGAAAAATCCCAAACTGCTCCTGCCTTTGATTCCCACCAGCACGGAGGGAGTTGAAAGGGAGCGGCGAAGGCGAGAGAAAGGAGGAGGCGTGTGGGAACGGAGGAGGGAGAAAATGGAGCAGGTGTGGGGGGGAAGGGGGGCACTGCCAGCCCCCTGCACCCTGGCGAGGCCCGGAGCCCCTTTTGAGGGGACAGGGACTCCTCGGGAGCCTCCTGAGCTCGCCCAGGGCTCGGCAGCTCCACGTGCCACGGAGGAAGGTGAGGGCAGAGGATGGTGCCAACACTGGTGTCTCCTCCCCAGGGCACACCCACACCTCGGCAGCACCCGAAAATCCCGAGGGGACGCCATTCCCAAGCTGGCCGGGTACCCCTGAGGGCTCCCAGGTGCCTTGGGTGGGCACAGCCTTCGGCCTCACCCCCACCCCACGGCACAGGGCAGTGCCAGGGCCCAGCTCGGGGCGGGGAGGGGGCAGGGCTGGCAACAGGCGGCTCCGCCGTGCTTGGTGCGGGCAATGTGCTTTTAATGAGCCAGATAATGTTTTTCAAATGATGCTGGAATCATTAATCCTCCTGAAACGAGACACATCCCGCAGCCGCGGGCGGTGCCGCCGCTGCCTGTTGCGCGTCCCCGCTGCCGCCGCCTCCCGGTGTGGGTGGGGACACCGAGGTGACACTCCCGTGGCTCTGTCCCACCCCCACTCCTGCTCTACAAGAGACCCAGCACGGGGTTGTCAGGACCCCAGGGCCACATCCCAGGCAGAGAGAAGGGGAACCAGCGCCTCTCCCTGATCCCTGAGATCCCTGATCCAGGCTGGATGTGGCCCCTGCACCTCCTCACCCCCCTGACAGAAACAGGCTCCTGGTCCCCAGGGCTGCCGGGGGCTGGAGCTCCCTCCCGCCTGGAGATGCTCCACGGGGGCAAAAAAACAATCCGGGAAGCAAGAAATTGTCTGGGAATTCGAAATGATCCAAACCGGCCCAGCGGCACGTGGGAGGAGGTGGTGCCACCCCAACCCGTCCCGCATTCCTCCCTCCTGGAGGCATCACAGTGTCCCGTGGGCACGAGCTGCCAGGATCCAGCCCCGGCAGAGCAGCTGGGGATGCTCCCATCCATGGGATGTGGGAATGGCTCGGGGAGGTCACGAAAACGGGACGAGGAAGCCAAAAAAAAAGGCCCGTTCTGGGCAAAGCAGGGCGGCACAGGGACACGGGGAGGGAGCGGCTCCAGCCCTGTCACCTCCCCACCAGGGCAGCACAGGGACACGAGTGGCCCCAGCCCTGTCACCTCTCCACCAGGACAGCACAGGGACAGCGGGTGGCTCCAGCCCTGTCACCTCCCCACCAGGGCAGCACAGGGACACGAGTGGCTCCAACCCTGTCACCTCTCCACCAGGAGAGCACAGGGACACGAGTGTCTCCAGCCCTGTCACCTCCCCACCAGGACAGCACAGGGACAGGGGGAGGGAGTGGCCCCAGCCCTGTCACCTCCCCACCAGGACAGCACAGAGACACGAGTGGCCCCAGCCCTGTCACCTCCCCACCAGGGCAGCACAGGGACACGAGCAGCTCCAGCCCTGTCACCTCTCCACCCGCTTTCCCAGAGATCCAGCTCTAATTGCAGGAGGGAGGGGCTGTATTTTTCCATGCGTGAAGATCCAAAGTGACACTTTTTCCCTTTCTCTTTTCCGAACGAGAGAAACAGAGAGAGAGAGGAGAGAGCTGGTTCATTAACATAAAACCACCGAGCCAAATAAAAACCCTGAGTGCCGTGACAGCATCCCTGCAAATAACACGGGCGAGGGGAATTTATTCCTCTCCGGCTCTGCCCTTGCCAAGCGCCACGGCAGAAGGGAAGTCAACTGACAGGTGGTTGTTTCACACCCTATTGCTGCGCCGCTCGCCCCCGAGCCGCTGACAGATGGGGGGGACTGGGATTGAGGGGCCCAAGGGATGCTGGGGAGCTGGAGCCCCTGGGGAAGGCTGGCACAGGGGGATTTGCCAAGCCCAGGGGTTGGGCAGCTGGGGCAGGGTTATCTCTCTGCAGGAGGGTTGTTTTCACCTGCCTAAAAATACCAGGAGCTGGTGAGGGATGGCTCTGGAGCTCCCAGGCAAAGCTGGATGTGGGCAAGGCTGTGCCACCGGGCTGGCTGCAGGCTGCGAGGTCCATCTGCTTTGTGCACGCTGGGTCTGCAGGAATTTGGCTTCTGGAAGGTGCCAGTGCCTTAGAAACGTGCGTGGCCTGTGGTGCCACACCTGGTACCCAGCTGGAGGAAGAGATCCAAACCAGCCAGGTGTCCCCAGCCAGGTCCCTGCCAGGTCCCTTTCCTTCGGATTCCCTTCTCCATGTCCTTCTGTTTTGCCTCCCTCCTCTCCTGCCTGCCCTGGGAAATGGATCCCCCCCCAAAATCCCAGCCCATCCCTCCCTCCTGCTCCCACCACAAGCTGCCAGCTGCCTGCAAGATCAGCTGGGTACAGGATCCAAACCTCCATCCTTCTGCACTCGGGCTCCTTTCAGCTCCAAATATCCCACTGAAACAAAACCCACAAACCCCAGACCAGATGCCACAACCACTTCTCCCACCCATCCCTCTGGGGAGCCCAGCTGGGAATTGCATCATCCCATCCCCGCCTTGGCCATCCCACAGGAAATTAAGTCAATTAACAGGAGTGACCACGAGGTTTGGATGCCCGGAATCCTCGGGAAAAACACCGAGCGCTTTGGGAAAGAGGAGACGAGGGGAAAATGTCCCCACCGTGGTGGCTGCGGAAAAACGGGATGTGAGACATCGTATTCCCTGGGGCTGAGAGATGACCCCTGGAATTCCGTGGGGCTGCAGCTCCAGGAAAGGCAGGAGGGTGGCCAAGGCTGCAGGACAGGAGCCATAAATCCGGACGGCTCCTGAGACACGGAGGTTTTTAACAGGCTGTAATTGAAAGAGATAAACTCGGGGTGGAGGAGCCCTGACAGCACCAGCCAAGGCTGCCGGGAGGGAGCTCAGCTGGAGCAGGGAAATGCCCCCCAGGGAGCCCTGAGCCCCCTCACATCCACAGCCCACCCTTTTTTGGGTGTCCCTGTCCAAGCTCTGAGGTGTCACGGGGTGATGACAGGGTGGGACTGGACAGAGGAGCTGCGCCCTGACTCCCCTTTCCCAGTTTGGAGCTGGAAATGCAGATGCTCCACTTCCCAGCCTGGAGCTATTAGCTGTTCTAGGAGCCCAAATGCATCATCTTCCCTCGCAATCAGAACATTTCAGCAGAGGAGGGGGAGAAAACCAGAAACAAATCAGAAGTGTTTGTGTCCCCCCCTCCCCTTCCCCTTCCTCCCACCCCTGCCCAGCCCTCTCCATCAGCCCTTCTGTCGGAGATGAATTTAAAAAAAATTAAAACCTCGTCATTTGCATTTGTTCTGAAAGTGGAAACCGTGCAAAAGGGGGAGGGAAAAAAATAAAAACAGCTGACAGCAAAGTTTTATTATCCCCATCGGGCGGCGAGGAGCAAATCTGTGATTTTTGAACAGGCATTGAAGCCCCTTTGCTGAGAGAGCCCTCGAGCCTGGGTGCACCTGCAGCCTGGCACTGCCAGGAGGGGGGTTAATGAGGCCCTTGGATGGGAGGGAGAGCAGCTGACGGGTTCCAGGGGTTGTGGTGAGGAGCTGGGACCTCCCCAGATCCACAGGCAGCGGGAGATGGAGCCTGGCTGGTGGGGAAGGGCCGCTGGCACAGCCCTGCCGTGGGGCTCAGACCTCCCCAGGTGATGCCCACAGCGTTTGTGGATCCACTAATCCCTCAAAGCTCAGCCCAGCAGCCCCCAAACCCCACCCCAGGGATCCCAGAGCAGGAATTTAGGAGGATCACGGGGTTATTGGGGTTGGAAGGACCTTGAAGACCATCCAGATCCAACCCTCTGCCGTGGGCAGGGCCGCCTTCCATGAGCCCAGGACACTCAGAGCCCCATTTCTCACCTCAGCCACCCGGAGGTGAGTTAAAAACAAAGATAATGGTTCCAAAACTTGGCCACAGCTGCTGGGAAAGAGCTGCCCAAGGACAGAGCTGGTGATGGAAGGACTTCCCAGCCACGGAGCTGGAACAGAAGGGACTCTGTGCCCTTCTTGTACCCCCCCCTTCAGGTCAGCAGTGCCCTCCCACAGCGCAGCCCCCCAGGCCTGGGGGTGCTGACCCCCCTCACGGCGCTTTGCTGCAGGTCCAGCCCCTCCAAGGCAAAAGTTGGAGCCAAAGGCGACGTGGGGATTCATGAACTGCAAATGGGAGGAAGCCAAAGATGCTCCTCCACCACGGGGACACCACATTCCTGAACCTGGGATGGTCCTCCACCACGGGGACACCACATTGCAGAACCTGGGATGGTCCTCCACCGTGGGGACACCACATTGCAGAACCTGGCATGATCCCCAGCACCAGGGACAGAGCAAAATGCTGGAGAACTCGCTCCTCCCAGAAACAGGAACCACAGCCCGGGCCCCAACACGCTCGGAAAGAAAATCCCAGTAACAGGAACCTCGATGGGCTCGTCCATGCAGGGACACCCAGGATCACCGAGGTTGGAAGTGTCCCCCAAGGTCATCGAGTCCAGGCTGTGCCCCATCCCCACCTTGTCCCCCAGCCCAGAGCACTCAGGGACACGGCCAGTCCTTCCCAGGACACCTCCAGGGGTGGGGACCCCAAACCTCCCTGGGCAGCCCCTGCCAGTGTTTAACTTCCTTTCCATCATGAAATTCCTCCTCGTGTCCATCCTGAGCCTCCCCTGGCACCGCCTGAGGCTGTTCCCTCTCCTCCTGTCCCTTGTTCCCTGAGAGCAGAGCCCGAGCCCCCCTTGGCTCCCCCCTCTTGTCAGGGAATGGAGAGAATTCCAGCTGCCCCCCGAGCCTCCTTCTCTCCAGGCTGAGCCCCCCCAGCTCTCTCAGCCGCTCCTGCTGCTCCAGCCCCTTCCCAGAATTCTCTCCCGTATCCCTTCACCTCCTCCTCTGCCCCCGGGGTGGCACCGCCAGCCTGTCCCTGTCCCCTCCCCTGGCTGGGTGGGGGTGCTCCTGCAGCCCCGGGCTGTGCTCCGTGCCATGGGACAGGGCTCCCACGTGTCCCTGTGTGCCAGGCGTGTGCCAGGCGTGTCCCCGGGGCGCCAAGGCAGCCGCCGTGTGCCCCGGCGGGGATCGATGCACAGCAACGAGGAGAATCAATGTCTATAATTAAAGCCGGGCCCTGCTGGGCTCTGTCCCTCCTGCCCTGCAGACAGAGAGGAGGGGGGGAGGTGTCTTTCAGTCCCAGGGGGACAACGAGGCCCAGGGCAGCAGTGACCCGGGTCCCTGCAGGAGCCAAGGGCACCCAGGGCCACCCTGATCCCGGTGGAAAGGTTTGGAAGGGAGGATTCCTTGGGGAGGGAAAGAAAGGCCAGGCAGGCACGGGTGGGTGTCGGACGGAGGGCTGAGGGGGGCAGCTCCAGGGCAGGGAAGGAAGGAAGGAAGGATGGGGAGGGAGGGGGGACAGCGTAGGGGACAGAAATGTTGTCCCCAGCAGGGTGGGGTGTCCAGCCAGGATGGAGCAGGTTCATGTTCACACCGACCCCAGCACAGCAGAGATGTCCCTTTATGCCCCTTTATGCCCCTTTTCCCTACAGGGAAAAACAACATTTTGGCATGGTTTTGCTGAGCAGGGCACCAACATTCACCCACCCCAACACTGACCCCAACACTGACCCCAGCACTGACCCCAGTGCCTCCCAGTCCAGGGCAATCACCACACCAGTGTCAGCCACAGCCACCCAGGGTGCCCCCCACACCCCTCTCCTATTCCAACCCACCTCCCCAGCAAGGGGTTGAGCATCTCCCAGACCCCAAACAGGGGCGAGCATCCCTCCCTGCCCATCCTGCCGCCTCCTGACAAAGCCCAAAGCTCCATTTGCACAAAGACCCCGGCGCTGTCACGGCCCTGCCAGGGCCGGGGGCTCCTCGCCCCTCTCCCCGCTGCCATCCCACCCCCCCCGAGGAGGGGGTCCCAGCCCACCAGCAGCTCCCCGGGGGAACTGGGAGCCTGTCAGCAGCTCAGAGCCGTTTCCACGGGCGGGTGAGCGCTGGCAGCGTCGGGGGCAGTCTGGTGGGAGATAATTAGCACATCGGAAATGCATTCCTCATTAAAATGAGGCAAGAGCCACCGCTGGGGCTGGAGAGACCGTGTGGCTTCAGGCAGCTGCGGTGGGGGCACCGCGCTGACCCCCGGGGTGGGTTGGAGGAGAAGGGGGGGGCCCCGCACAGCAACACCCACCCCCCCTCACCTTTCCCAGCAGCGCCTCCAAAGCCACGGAGCAACCAGGGGGGCTGCAAAGCACCTGTCCCCCCCCCGCCCCCCCCCAAGGATCCAGGCGCTGCCAGACCTCGAGCAAGTCTGGGGGCCCTGGGCCTGACCCCGCTGGGGGGAAGGGCTGAATCCCCCGCCTGGTGACAGCACAGGGGACACCCCCCCACCCCTCCACCCCCC
>WEKX01023391.1:49053-59232 GCA_013390025.1 Pitta sordida
GGGGGGGGGGTGGATCCAGGGAATCCATCCACCCTTGGGCAGCGCTGGCGGTTCCAGCTCGGGGTGGAGGGATGAGGGGGGCACGACCAACAAATTGCTCTCCTTGTGCTGGCAAGAGGAAGACAAGAGGGGGTTGTTGGCACCACGGGTCCCTCAACCTCGGGGGTGACTCTTTTGCCAGCTTGGTGACGGCCAGATGTGGCACATCTGTCTGCAGCAGGAGCCAGTTGTCTCACAAAGGCACCGTCACCTCCCCAGAGCTCCCAGGTGACCCTGTGGGGTCCAGCAATGACACAAATCCATCCCAGCTCTGCCTGGAGCTGCCCCTGCTCAGTTTTCCTCACCCCCAGCCCTGGAGTGGAAGGGGAGGCTGGTGACACCGGGGTGTGTTTAGTCTGGGCAGGAGGAGAGCAGGGATGACGTGATGAAAGTCCTCACAGACGTAAAGGGCAGCAGCCAAGGACAGGAATAATCTGTTCTTTGTGTCTGCGGTGGTAAAGGACGAGAAATAATGGGCTTAAACTGCAGCCAGGGAGGGTTTGAGTGGATGGCAAGAAAAACTTTCTAATAATAAGGACTATTAGAGCCCTGTGACAGCCCGGGGAGGCAGAGGGATCTCCAGCACCAGAGGCTTTTAAGAACAAGACAGACAAATATCTGTCAGAAATCATACAGGAATAGCTGATCCTGCCTTGGGGCAGGGGATTAAATTAAATTGCCTTAAATCCTCCCTTTCTGCAGCTCCTGGTTCTCCACAGCCCCAAGGCCGTGCGCCTTTAAGGAGGAGGCACAGGCACGGATGTCACCAGGAGAGGGCTGGGCAGAGGTGAGACCCACCAGCCCTGGCAGGAAAATTCGGGATCAATCAGGGCTCCATGGCTCATCCCACGCGATGGGAGCCTGATTCTGTGCGGAGGAGAGACCCTGGGGCAAGGCAGGATCCTCTGGCAGGGAGTGCAGAGGGACAGTGGGGACAGTCAGGGAACTATTTCAGACGGGGGGAAGGAAAAAGGAAACATGTATGGACATCCTTCACCACATTTTGGGAGCTCCCAGCTCCTGCTGGCCGCAGAAATGCCACTGCCGAGCTGTGCCCCCCGACACCTCGGGAGGATCTGGAGCTGCACACGAGCTCTGCCTGTCCTGGGAGATGTGGGAAGGGGCTGCCTGGAAACCAGCAGGGCTCCTCTGCAGCTCCCAGCATCCAACTGGTGACGGGATTTCCCTTCCCAAGCCCTTCCCTCGCATCACCCGAGGAAGGAGCCAGAGCTCCCGTGCCCCCCGTGGCACACCCACCATGGCTTTATTTGGGGGAGTTACCTCATGGGGGGGGGTGAGGGGAGAGCTCCCTGACCCTCCCCAGGGGCTGTGTCTGCCCGGGGGTCTGGGTTGGCTGTTTATTTGGGCATTTTGGAGTGGTTTATGGGCAGGCTGGAGACGGCAGGGCTGTACCACCACCACCCCCCCACCCCGACCCGGTGATGCCATCCCACAATAAATCTGCAGGTTTCCCTGGGGACAAGTGGCCAGACAGTGCAGAGGGTGGGCACAGGCCTTGGGGAGACCTGAGGACGAGGGCAGCTTTAACCCTGCCGTGAGCCACACGGCCACAAACAGCTTCATCCTCTCCCCTGAGGATCCCTGAGGTGGTTTTGGGGTCTCTGGACTCTCCAGAGGATCCCTGAGGTGGTTTGGGGATCTCTGGACTCTCCTGAGGATCCCTGACCTTGTTTGAGATCTCTGGAGTCCCCTGAGGATTCCTGAGGTGGTTTTGGGGTCTCTGAACTCTCCAGAGGATCCCTAAGATGGTTTTGGGATCTCTGGACTCCCGTGAGCATCCCTGAGGTGGTTTGGGGGTCTCTGGACTCTCCTGAGGGATCCCTGAGCCAAATTTGGAGCCTCTGGACTCTCCTGAGGGATCTCTGAGGTGGTTTGGGGGTCTCTGGACTCCCCTGCTTTAAACCACATTTGGATTTCAGCTGCAACCACATTAAGGAGTGGAGCTGCCGTGAGGAGGCAGAGCCGGGGAGGTGGGGGAGGATTCCACGAGCTCCCGCATTCCCCAAATTCCGGGAAATCACGAATTTTGGGAAGCCAAACAGCTGCCACCAGCTCCAGGCAGGGAGGNACGGCCACAAACAGCTTCATCCTCTCCCCTGAGGATCCCTGAGGTGGTTTTGGGGTCTCTGGACTCTCCAGAGGATCCCTGAGGTGGTTTGGGGATCTCTGGACTCTCCTGAGGATCCCTGACCTTGTTTGAGATCTCTGGAGTCCCTTGAGGATCCCTAAGATGGTTTTGGGATCTCTGGACTCCCCTGCTTTAAACCACATTTGGATTTCAGCTGCAACCACATTAAGGAGTGGAGCTGCCGTGAGGAGGCAGAGCCGGGGAGGTGGGGGAGGATTCCACGAGCTCCCGCATTCCCCAAATTCCGGGAAATCACGAATTTTGGGAAGCCAAACAGCTGCCACCAGCTCCAGGCAGGGAGGAGGCAGGTTTGGGGAGAGGACAGGGAGGGCAAATGGAGGGCACAGAGCCCCAGAGCTGGCAGTGGGTGCTTAGTCACACGGACAAATTTCAAAGGGGTAAAACAGGGAAGGGGTGGGGGGGAGGTGAAAAAAAACCCAACCAGGAGCAAAAGAAGAAAGAGTGAGAGACAAGAAAACACGTCTGTTGGTGCAGCCGGCCCCGAGCCCCAGGAGAGCAGCAGCTCCTGGGCTTCTCCTCCCGTTTCCATGGCGATCCAATTTGGTGCTCTTCAGAAGAGCTCGCTCCCCCCTCCTCCTCTCCCCCCTGCTTAATTTTATTTCGTGGTTTGAAATAAAAGTGCTTGGTGTGGTCTTTTGTCTCCGGAGCATCCCGGGGAGGGGGGAAAGGGAGAGGAGGGGCTGCAGGGGGGGAAAGGGGGAGCTGGAGCCTCCCGCTCCCAAATCCTGGAGGAGCAGCTTGTCCGGGCCCACCTCAGGGGTGTCCCTGAATTCCAGGGGGGTCTCACTCTCAGGGATGGGCTGGAGGTGGGTGCTAGCCCCACCACTCACTTCCCTGGCCTTGGGAAATGCCCCAGGGCTTCAATTCCCTGGATGCCACCCCTGTCCCCTCCTTCTTGTGCCCATCCCATCCACTCCGGGTCCACCTCAGGGGTGTCTCTGAATTCCAGGGGGGTCTCAATCTGAGGGATGTGTTGGAGGTGGGTGCCAGTCCCACCACTCACTTCCCTGGCCTTGGGAAACATCCCAGGGCTTCAATTCCCTGGATGCCACCCCTGTCCCCTCCTTCTTGTGACCATCCCATCCACCCACACAGACCCAGTTCGGGCTGGGCACACTCCGTGCTCACCCCAGGGACAGGGGACAACACCCCCAGTCCAGCCTCGATGGGTTGTAAGTAATAAAAGACCTCCAAAAATCCACCTTTTCCCAGGCCCGGTGGTTTGGGAGCGGGGAAGGGACCGGGAGATCCCAGCACAAACCATCCCCTTCCCGAGGTGTTTCCCTCATCAGGAATATTAATTAATTGGAGTTGCTCTTCCCCAACACTTCCCCAGGGGGATGGGACCTGCCAAAATCCACGGGCTGCTCCTCGGAGGAGGGATCCAGGCTCAGCCCAAAAGCCGCTGCTCAGCTCCTCGGGCTCCTGAGCGTGGTTGCATCTGCTCCTGGGGAACAGTTGGGCTGTTTGGGAAATGTTTTCATTCAATATTTTTTTTTCGTAGAATTCCTCCAACTGGCTGAGCTCGAGCTCGTTTGCCTGAGATAATAGGCGGGGAGAAGTTTTCCCCAGCGAAAGGAAAAGGACTGAGGAGAAACGTGCGGGAATTTTACCACCTTTAAACCTCTAATGGAATCTATTCCACAATTGAATTTGCAGGGAAAGGATGTTAAGAGCGATCAAGCCAAAGTTTGGGAGTGGTAGGAAGGAGAAGGTTTCAGTAATCAGGCAGCGCTGTCGATTTTCCACTGACTTCAAAATAAACAAATAAAAGAAAACACCTTTTTATCCCAGCCAAGACTGAGAAAACACTTTGGAATCTCGATCCCTGCAGCCAAAAAAAAAGAAGTGCCCAACTCCGGGAAGCAGCTGGGACAGGTCCCACCTGGATGGGGGTCTCCAAACTTCTCCACTTCCACATTCCCCGGGGATTTCTTTGGTGTCCGAGTGGGCTCCTGGCACCAGCCTCAGGGAGAAGCTCCTGCTTTGCTCCAGGTGGGTCTCAGGATGTGGCAGCAGGACCCCAGGGAATCCTGGAAAAGCTGGAAAAGCTGGAAAAGCTGGAAAAGCCCTCTAAGATCATCGGGTCCAGTTTCACCTCAGCGCTGCCCTGGCACCACAGTGCCACGTCCCCGAGTGCCACATCCAGGCGTTGCCCCGGGATGGAGACCCCACACTTCCCCGAACCTCTTCCAGTGCCTGCCCACCCTTCCCACGAATATTTTTTCCCCTGATGCCCAACCCAAAGCTCCTCTGAGCACAACCCCTCCCCAATTTTCGGCGCGGGGCCAGCCCAGCCCTGGGCTGACATTGCCATCGTGTGGGGAGCGCCCGCAAGCACCGGCTCCAGAAAATCCCTAAAAACCACTTTATCAGGATCCTTCTGTGCCCCCAAACCCCCCACCCTCAGTGCTGTGACACCCCCAGTGTCACCACCCCCTGCACTGGGCAGCGCTGGGGAGGCAAAAGCGTCGCCACCCCAAAATTTGGGCACCCCGAGGGTGCAGAGTTTGGGATGGGACCTCCTTGGAGCTGCTGGGGAAGGGTTCCGAGGAGATAAGTTCATTATCAGCCGGTTTAATCGCGCCGCGGTGGGAGCAGGAAATTTGGGATCCCTTGGGGAGATGCGAAGTCAGAGGAGGGAAAGTCCTGGAGAGAGATGGAAAGGGAAAGGGGAGGGAAGGGGGAGGGAAAAAGGGAGCTGGGGACTTCCAGGAGGCGCAAACAGAGAGGAAACCAGTCCCTGCCAGTGACTGGGGGAACTGGGTGAGTTCAAAAGTAACTGGGAGGGGGGTGACACATCCAAAGTCCTCCGGCACAGCAGCATCTTCCCCCCCCCTTTCAGGCGGACTTTGGCAGGTGATGGAGAAGAGGGAAAGGGGCTTTGGGGGAGTTTTGGGGCTGCTGTGCGTGGAGGGAGGGTCGGACCTGCGGCAGGAATGAGCTCCGGGAGGAAATTTGGGATCAGGGNTAGCCCCACCACTCACTTCCCTGGCCTTGGGAAATGCCCCAGGGCTTCAATTCCCTGGATGCCACCCCTGTCCCCTCCTTCTTGTGCCCATCCCATCCACCCACACAGACCCAGTTCGGGCTGGGCACACTCCGTGCTCACCCCAGGGACAGGGGACAACACCCCCAGTCCAGCCTCGATGGGTTGTAAGTAATAAAAGACCTCCAAAAATCCACCTTTTCCCAGGCCCGGTGGTTTGGGAGCGGGGAAGGGACCGGGAGATCCCAGCACAAACCATCCCCTTCCCGAGGTGTTTCCCTCATCAGGAATATTAATTAATTGGAGTTGCTCTTCCCCAACACTTCCCCAGGGGGATGGGACCTGCCAAAATCCACGGGCTGCTCCTCGGAGGAGGGATCCAGGCTCAGCCCAAAAGCCGCTGCTCAGCTCCTCGGGCTCCTGAGCGTGGTTGCATCTGCTCCTGGGGAACAGTTGGGCTGTTTGGGAAATGTTTTCATTCAATATTTTTTTTCATAGAATTCCTCCAACTGGCTGAGCTCAAGCTCGTTTGCCTGAGATAATCGGCGGGGAGAAGTTTTCCCCAGCTAAAGGAAAAGGACTGAGGAGAAACGTGCGGGAATTTTACCACCTTTAAACCTCTAATGGAATCTATTCCACAATTGAATTTGCAGGGAAAGGATGTTAAGAGCGATCAAGCCAAAGTTTGGGNTAAGAGCGATCAAGCCAATGTTTGGGAGTGGTAGGAAGGAGAAGGTTTCAGTAATCAGGCAGCGCTGTCGATTTTCCACTGACTTCAAAATAAACAAATAAAAGAAAACACCTTTTTATCCCAGCCAAGACTGAGAAAACACTTTGGAATCCAGAAAAAAAAAAGTGCCCAACTCCGGGAAGCAGATGGGGCAGGTCCCACCCGGATGGGGGTCTCCAAACTTCTCCACTTCCACATTCCCCGGGGATTTCTTTGGTGTCCGAGTGGGCTCCTGGCACCAGCCTCAGGGAGAAGTTCCTGCTTTGCTCCAGGTGGGTCTCAGGATGTGGCAGCAGGACCCCAGGGAATCCTGGAAAAGCTGGAAAAGCTGGAAAAGCCCTCTAAGATCATCGGGTCCAGCTTCACCTCAGCGCTGCCCTGGCACCACAGTGCCACGTCCCCGAGTGCCACATCCAGGCGTTGCCCCGGGATGGAGACCCCACACTTCCCCGAACCTCTTCCAGTGCCTGCCCACCCTTCCCACGAATATTTTTTCCCCTGATGCCCAACCCAAAGCTCCTCTGAGCACAACCCCTCCCCAATTTTCGGCGCGGGGCCAGCCCAGCCCTGGGCTGACATTGCCATCGTGTGGGGAGCGCCCGCAAGCACCGGCTCCAGAAAATCCCTAAAAACCACTTTATCAGGATCCTTCTGTGCCCCCAAACCCCCCACCCTCAGTGCTGTGACACCCCCAGTGTCACCACCCCCCTGCACTGGGCAGCGCTGGGGAGGCAAAAGCGTCTCCACCCCAAAATTTGGGCACCCCGAGGGTGCAGAGTTTGGGATGGGACCTCCTTGGAGCTGCTGGGGAAGGGTTCCGAGGAGATAAGTTCATTATCAGCCGGTTTAATCGCGCCGCGGTGGGAGCAGGAAATTTGGGATCCCTTGGGGAGATGCGAAGTCAGAGGAGGGAAAGTCCTGGAGAGAGATGGAAAGGGAAAGGGGAGGGAAGGGGGAGGGAAAAAGGGAGCTGGGGACTTCCAGGAGGCGCAAACAGAGAGGAAACCAGTCCCTGCCAGTGACTGGGGGAACTGGGTGAGTTCAAAAGTAACTGGGAGGGGGGTGACACATCCAAAGTCCTCCAGCACCAGCAGCATCTTCCCCCCCCCCTTTCAGGCGGACTTTGGCAGGTGATGGAGAAGAGGGAAAGGGGCTTTGGGGGAGTTTTGGGGCTACTGTGGGTGGAGGGAGGATCGGACCTGCGGCAGGAATGAGCTCCGGGAGGAAATTTGGGATCAGGGACTTTTGGGGGGGAGAGGTCACTGTTCCTCATGGTTCCACTGGAAACCCCCTCCTCAAATAACCCCCCAAACCCCATCCCACCCTCTCTGTCCTCTCCCTGTCCCACTCAGAGTGTCCCCTAATGTCCCCTCCAGCTTCCACCCCTCCCTTTGCCTCATCCACTGGGAAAACTCCACAATGTCCTTCCACTTCTGGCCTTGGGGTTTAGTTTCTTTTTTGTGGTTTTTTTTTTCCCCTAGAACGTTTATAAAGATCTCATTGTCGAAAGGGAAAATGGGATCTCCTTTCCTTTTACCTTCCAGGGCAGCCCCAACCCCTCTCCCCTCGTACAAAAAAAAATACAAAACCAACCAACCCAAAACCAACACAGGAAAGGGTTTTCTTTTCTNTGGGGCAGGTCCCACCCGGATGGGGGTCTCCAAACTTCTCCACTTCCACATTCCCCGGGGATTTCTTTGGTGTCCGAGTGGGCTCCTGGCACCAGCCTCAGGGAGAAGTTCCTGCTTTGCTCCAGGTGGGTCTCAGGATGTGGCAGCAGGACCCCAGGGAATCCTGGAAAAGCTGGAAAAGCTGGAAAAGCCCTCTAAGATCATCGGGTCCAGCTTCACCTCAGCGCTGCCCTGGCACCACAGTGCCACGTCCCCGAGTGCCACATCCAGGCGTTGCCCCGGGATGGAGACCCCACACTTCCCCGAACCTCTTCCAGTGCCTGCCCACCCTTCCCACGAATATTTTTTCCCCTGATGCCCAACCCAAAGCTCCTCTGAGCACAACCCCTCCCCAATTTTCGGCGCGGGGCCAGCCCAGCCCTGGGCTGACATTGCCATCGTGTGGGGAGCGCCCGCAAGCACCGGCTCCAGAAAATCCCTAAAAACCACTTTATCAGGATCCTTCTGTGCCCCCAAACCCCCCACCCTCAGTGCTGTGACACCCCCAGTGTCACCACCCCCTGGCACTGGGCAGCGCTGGGGAGGCAAAAGCGTCGCCACCCCAAAATTTGGGCACCCCGAGGGTGCAGAGTTTGGGATGGGACCTCCTTGGAGCTGCTGGGGAAGGGTTCCGAGGAGATAAGTTCATTATCAGCCGGTTTAATCGCGCCGCGGTGGGAGCAGGAAATTTGGGATCCCTTGGGGAGATGCGAAGTCAGAGGAGGGAAAGTCCTGGAGAGAGATGGAAAGGGAAAGGGGAGGGAAGGGGGAGGGAAAAAGGGAGCTGGGGACTTCCAGGAGGCGCAAACAGAGAGGAAACCAGTCCCTGCCAGTGACTGGGGGAACTGGGTGAGTTCAAAAGTAACTGGGAGGGGGGTGACACATCCAAAGTCCTCCAGCACCAGCAGCATCTTCCCCCCCCCCTTTCAGGCGGACTTTGGCAGGTGATGGAGAAGAGGGAAAGGGGCTTTGGGGGAGTTTTGGGGCTACTGTGGGTGGAGGGAGGATCGGACCTGCGGCAGGAATGAGCTCCGGGAGGAAATTTGGGATCAGGGACTTTTGGGGGGGAGAGGTCACTGTTCCTCATGGTTCCACTGGGAACCCCCTCCTCAAATAACCCCCCAAACCCCATCCCACCCTCTCTGTCCTCTCCCTGTCCCACTCAGAGTGTCCCCTAATGTCCCCTCCAGCTTCCACCCCTCCCTTTGCCTCATCCACTGGGAAAACTCCACAATGTCCTTCCACTTCTGGCCTTGGGGTTTAGTTTCTTTTTTGTGGTTTTTTTTTTCCCCTAGAACGTTTATAAAGATCTCATTGTCGAAAGGGAAAATGGGATCTCCTTTCCTTTTACCTTCCAGGGCAGCCCCAACCCCTCTCCCCTCGTACAAAAAAAAATACAAAACCAACCAACCCAAAACCAACACAGGAAAGGGTTTTCTTTTCTGCTTGATTGGATTCAAAGGGATCTTTGTCCGGGGATAGGTAGAGAAAAGCCCTCCCCCACCTCCCTTTTGACCCCCGAGGCTCTGTCTGGTTTTGTTTTAAACCAAGGGAGAGACAGAGCTGCGCCCTTGGGATGTTAGAAATACACAGAAACCGGGAGGATGGGAGGGGGGTGGCCTCATCCTCATCCCAGGGCAGCTCCCGAGGCCCTTTCCCCCAAAAAAATCTTCCTCAAAATCTTCTCCTCTCCGTGTTCCTGAATGATCCCCGTCCCAAAAAACCCAAGAAAATCCAAAAGCAGGGGCGGGGCGGGGAATTGCACATCCCTGCTTTGGGATGGGGGGGCCAGGAGGGTCCTGCTCCCCCTCCCCCAGGACCCCTGAGCATCCCAAAAAACTCTGTGACAACCCAGGAAACCACACATGGCCACGGGGACACGCGTGTAACACGCGTCCAGGTGCACCCGGGCACCCCAAAAAAAGTTTGGACATGAAAAACACACCAAACCCTCCCATAATTTGATTTTTTCCCACTTTTTTCCCCCCAAATTATCTAATTTTTGAGACCCATTTACCTCTCCTTATTTTTCCTGGGAGTTCATTTCGAGGAGGGTTTGAGGAGGACTTTAAACATGCTGATAATTCGAAGAGGGAGGCAAAAAGGAGTGGAACGTTAATTATTCAGGGGGGCAGCAGAGCCCGAAGGATTTGCTGCCACAAAAATGCTCTTAATGGATTATTTCTTTCTCCTCCACGGAAGGATTTTGCCGAAGACTCGGGGCCGGAGTTTTTCTGGGAGGGGGGAAGTGCTGGAATTAACGTTATAATTGATTTTAATTGCAGGGGGTTAATGGTGGAAACGGTGGGAAGCAGAACGAAGGACACAGGTGGATCTGCCCCGGAATTCCAGGATGGAAAAGCAGATTTACAGTGGGGAAATGGGAAAGGGGGGGGGAAAGGAAAGGGAAAAGAGGTTCCGTGGCAGTGAGGATCTGTCAGTCCTGTGGGAACCGAGGGACAGGGAATGGGGCAGGAACAGGGACAGGGAATGGGGCAGGAACAGGGAATGGGGCAGGAACAGGGAATGGGAATGGGGCAGGAACAAGGACAGAGAATGGGGCAGGAACAGGGAATGGGGC
>WEKX01023392.1:0-31056 GCA_013390025.1 Pitta sordida
ACTCAGAATATTCTGTGTTTCTGTGATAACAAAGTAGAGCTGTCTCACTCTCTCACACCACCCGTCTCTTCACTGAATGCTCAGATATTTCTGTCTTTAGTCACTTGTCCTTTGCTGTTTCTTTAGATGGATTTGGATAATCTCCCAGTTTCTGCAGACCTCTTCGTTGTCTTCAAAATCAGATTCATTACTTAGTGCACAACAGGCCAATAATTATACACTCGAGAGAGACATGGATTATTTCAGAGTTTCAGAGTTGTGCAAGCCTGCGTGCTCTGTGGGCATGATTTTCAGTATTATAATGAAGGTAATTCAGCTATAGGATACATAGACCTTGAGCTTTTTGACAAGTTAGCAATGTATACGCATACATCAACATCATGATTTAGTACATCCTTAAAGACTGGTAGTTCCAAGATGTCCTTGACTAAGGGATGTTAACTGCTATCTCTTCTACCAATATACAACAGCATCTTGATTTACTAGGTCCTTAAAGCTTGTCAGTTCCAGGAAGTCCTTAACTAAGGAGTGCTGGCTGCTTGTTATCTCACTGTTTAATTGTCCTTTTTTGCTGGCAAGGCTGCTTGGCTTGGAAGCATACATAAAACATAGGATAATTTTGACATCAAAGAACATCCTAACTTCAGAAAATCTTTACATACTACACATTTTGCAATACCTTTGTGAGAGGAACGTAGGCCATATTTGATGGCATTGAGATCTACCAAATTGACAAAGCACTGACTAATGATAAACTGCTTTGTTTGTAGCAGAAATCCTGTTTTACTGTTGTCCCCCAAATAGGGTATGGTACCTAGTGTGCAAAGACAGCCTCACTCACAGAGATGAGATATTTGGTCTATTACATATTTGCACAAAGGTGAGTGCTAGGTGGTAGTTCCACAAAGCTAGCACACTATGTGAAGAATATATGCATAATCATACACTTTGGACCTGCCTATGTCTCTTTATTCCCTTATTGTATCCTTATATTTCGGCATTGGAATGGATTGCCCATGGAGGTGGTTGAATCGTCCCTGTCCCTGGATGTGTTTAAGGGTAGACTGGATAAGGTGTTGAGGGTCATGATATAAATGTTATAGCTGTTAGGTTTTAGTTAGGTTATAGCTGTTATACCTGCTAGGTTGGACTTGATGATTTTCAAGGTCTTTTTCAACCATATCAACACTGTGATACTGTGATCTAATACCTATTCATTGTTTACTGATAACTCATTGGCTACATGTTTGCAAACTAGTTCTGCATCTGACATAGCTGAATTGCACATCTTTTGAGTCAGAGGGTTTCTGAAGTCAGTGGCCTTTGAGTCAGAGGTCACAATCTTCCACTGCTGGAATTACTTTTCCTTTAAGAACACCGTTTTTGAGCCAAAGCAGCTAATTATCCTCTTTATATTCTTGATTTAAGATAGGCCTTTTAGCCAAGATGCTAGGCTGGCCTTCAAATTCATTGGTCCTTAATATGCTTTTGAATCCTTTACTGATCTCTTTAGGTCATCTTGACTTTGTTGACAGCACTTTTTTCATGTACACTGAGCAGCAACTCTTTTAACCCATACAACCAACAATGACTTTTAAGTAGCCCTATAACAAACTGTACACTTGTACATTCTCATTCCTGTACGTATTTGAATTTTTGTCAAGTAAGACTCTAATTTTGTCTATCTTGGCTTATGTGTCTCAGTGGGAATTTGGACATTAAATCTAAACGCTTGTCACCCAGGACCCTGGAGATCCAAAGTGTGTAGGCACTATTTGAACTAATTTTCTCAAACCACTTTTATTTTTTCACTCTTGTAATGTACTGGTGGCTCTTAGTCCAAGATCCTCTGCTGGGAAAGGACGGGGCTTCAGAAGGTTTGGTGGGACTACTCAGTGTCAGAAGGTGGCCTCTTTTGTTGAGCTCGTGTCTCCTGTTTGGTCTTGGCTGTGAATTCTCATGGATGAATAGGTCTTGTTTTGCTAGAATATAAACAGCTCATTAGAAGAAAACTGAGCTAATTCACACTTAAATGTTACAGCACAGCACAGTGTAAACTGTCCCATGATGATAAATAATAAACAAGGTGGGGAGCCAAGGTCACACAAAGATTTACTTGTATCTCATGGGAACAAATTGATAAAACCTCATTGTTTCCCTGGATATGTACATATTATCATTGAATATATTTAGGGAGGCACTGCTATCAAACGATACTTTTCAGTAGCAGGACATTTTCTCATGCAAAGAGCATAGTCAGATCAGGTGTAAAGGAGAAGCAGCCCAACAGTTTAAAAACAGATTAGCAAGCTAAGTATTCCATGCTAAACTGTGTTTACTTGTCTATCCATGTACCTAAAGTTTTACACCCTGGTAATCAAATGTCATACACTGCGAGAATGCCTGTCATAAGCTAAAATCATGGAATCACGGAGTGGATTTGGAGGGACCTTTAAAGATCAACTAGCCCAACCAAGATGTGGAAACAGCCACTATTGCTACAGCCATTTACTATCTGGCTTAACTAAGAAGGAAAATATTCAGTAATCACTTCTGAGCTTGTGCCTGGGGTTTTCCATAACGTGTCGTTAGCCTATTTCTGTAGGATGATATGAGTCTACATTATGTCAGGAATTGATCCCATTCATTTATTTTCAAGTTACTAACTAGAAAAAAAAAATCGAGTTGACTGACTCACGTCTTCCCATTGAACTTCTGCTTTCAGGTCACCCATACTTTTCCCCTGCTTTAAAGACAAACTATGTACATTGCTTCAAGGCATCACAGAAATCCATCAGCAGACAACACAAAAATTTTTGTTATAAAAACAAGCAAACTTACTAACACAAGTTTATAGAATTTTCATCAGCATAGCTCATCCTTGTTTGTTATTTCTGAAGAAAAAGCCTGGATGACTAGGGTGAAGTATGTCTGGAAGAAAGGCCAATCAAGCAGGTTTTTAGAGACTTTAATTTTGCTTGACTTTAACTGTTTTGTTTCATTAACTTAAAAAGTAAAGGCCAGGTAAGAATGTTCAGAAGGCAGGGAAGGAACTTTTGTACTTGCCAGCAATTTCCAGCTGGATTGGTAAATTAAATACATAACACACAGGAATATTGAGAGCCCTGAGAAATCCAGAAACTCTAAACTGCTATGCAAGACAAAGAAGCTATTAGAGCTCTCACACTTAGGAAAACGTGACACCTATGCAACATCTGAAAGACTCTGAGTCTGCATCTGAATTAAATAAACTTACCTTGATTAGCAAAAACCTCGGAGGACAGTTAGCTACAATCTTCTACTGGATGATCTACAGATAACCAGGATTAAAGAAGTCAAAGAAAGCCCCAACCTCCCAGTGAAAAATCAATCAATCGTTCTTATAGCAGAAGTGGAAATGCCACTACCCAGTGAATGTGAGAGTGCAGGAAACATCACTTGGATTGCTGTCTTCTTTAGAACCGGGTGTGCAGAACTCGGGATCCTGATCAGTATTTCTAACAAACAAAGTGTTGTTGGAAGGGAAAAGTGCTGACATCCTTCCCATAACAATTGTTGCAGTGCAGCATTTCTTACCTCTCTTTTTGGGCAATAAGGGGCATCACACCTTGTCCCCACATATACCAGGCTGCCAGCAACTAGTCCTTCACAGACCCCAGGGCAGCCACTATCAACACAACACTCCTCTTGTCTGACCAGAGTCTGACCCAAGTATTCAGCTGCTGTGGTTTGGATTCCGTTTTGGGAAAAGGTGGCCTAACTGAGCTGGGGACAGAATTTCTCAACCCAAGCGGGAGGTGGAGGGCTCCATTGTCTTTCGGCCTGGGAGCTAATGGCCCTCGACAGCAGGAAAATTCCTGCCATGAATGCTGGGCAGTGGGAGGGCTGGAGTATGCCTGCCTTCACCTCTCCGCTCTCGGGACAATAGAAGGACTCGGTGGGGGGGCAGCGGAGCTCACTGGGGTTTTTCGGCTGTAATCCTGGGAGAGGGCCCGGACTGCTCTGGCTGGTGCTGTTTTCTCCCAGCTCTTGGCCTGGGACCAGTCTGGCTCTTGCTGCTCCCTCTGCATCACTGGTCCAGCTCCAGTGTCCAGGTGGACTCTGCAGCAGCCCCNTCTAGGTTTTTTTTTTTTTAAACTGAAAGCTATTTGATTCGAAAGGTTTAGTAAAGTGGAGAAGTTTTCCTTTCCACCCCGGGAAGGTTCCCATGTTCTAATGGCTTATGGGCGTAGATTCTTTGCTAATTGCTGTAATACAGAGCCAACCTCAACTCCATTGTTCAATCAACTCCTTTTGTTCATAACTCACTNGGACTCTGCAGCAGCCCCGGAGAGAGAGAGGAGAGCCCTGCCCGCACCAGTCCCTGCTCGAAGTCAGCCTGTCTGCTTTGTTCCTATGTCTTATTGTTCCTCTATCAGACAGGTGACTCGCACATCTCAGCAGCAAACCAAGAGGAAGGCCTTTTTGCGTGTGTGGTGAACCTGCAGGACCTGCCTGTTTCCCCACAGCTGTGACCACGTCGAGGAAAAATACCCGGAGGGGGGCGGAATTTGTTGGGGTGTTTTTTCTTGTTACTTTTGTGTTAATGTTTGTTTCTTTTTTATTATATATATATATAAATTAATAAATAATTGTTGCTTCCTTTTTTTACATNAAATTCCTGCCATGAATGCTGGGCAGTGGGAGGGCTGGAGAACGCCTGCCTTCACCTCTCCGCTCTCGGGACAATAGAAGGACTCGGTGGGGGAGCAGCGGAGCTCACTGGGGTTTTTTCGGCTGTAATCCTGGGACACGGCCCGGTCTGCTCTGGCTGGTGCTGTTTTCTCCCAGCTCTTGGCCTGGGACCAGTCTGGCTCTTGCTGCTCCCTCTGCATCACTGGTCCAGCTCCAGTGTCCAGGTGGACTCTGCAGCAGCCCCGGAGAGAGAGAGGAGAGCCCTGCCCGCACCAGTCCCTGCTCGAAGTCAGCCTGTCTGCTTTGTTCCTATGTCTTATTGTTCCTCTATCAGACAGGTGACTCGCACATCTCAGCAGCAAACCAAGAGGAGCCCCTTTTTGCGTGTGTGGTGAACCTGCAGGACTTGCCTGTTTCCCCACAGCTGTGACCACGTCGAGGAAAAATACCCGGAGGGGGGCGGAATTTGTTGGGGTGTTTTTTCTTGTTACTTTTGTGTTAATGTTTGTTTCTTTTTTATTTTATATATATATATATATAAAAGTAAATTGTTGCTTCTTTTTCTAGGTTTTTTTTTTTTTTAACTGAAAGCCATTTGATTCGAAAGGTTTAGTAAAGTGGAGAAGTTTTCCTTTCCACCCCGGGAAGGTTCCCATGTTCTAATGGCTTATGGGCGTAGATTCTTTGCTAATTGCTGTAATACAGAGCCAACCTCAACTCCATTGTTCAATCAACTCCTTTTGTTCATAACTCACTTCCCTGAAGTTCTAACTTGGGACGACAGCCCTTCGAAAAAAGGGAACACAAAAGGAGTCTTTTTATATCCTTCATACTAGTTAAAGAAATAATAAAACACAAGAAGACTTTTTCTTCCTTTATTTATTTGTTTGGTTATTTTATGTTGGGTTTGGGGTTTTCTGTAAAACAGGTAATCTTGTACACATTCTGTATGGGCTGAGAAACCTACCCCTGTGCTGTGAGCCAGAGTGGCATTTCAAAAAGATACCCATGCAGGTCGATTTGTATTGTGGATGGAAAAGGAATAAGGGTATATCAGATCTGTAAAATGCTTATAACAGTTCTAAATGCTCACATGGATTCTGCTGATTTGCTCTTTAGGTGGCACTTGTCGAAAATTGACAGGCTTGCTGTGTCAGGATACAGAGTTGCCGTGAGCCCCTGGAGAATTGCTGAGGCTGATTGAGCCAAAACATGAGCTAAGCCACTTGCTTATCTGGCACCTGGCTGGAGCAAGGTCAAACGACAGAACAGTATCTGTGGGAAGTGGAGACCTCTCAGCCCGGTACTGTCTCAGTGAAGCACAGAACGACAACAATTACTCTGTACCAGCCTTTAGCCTCACTCCTCCCTATCTGTGGGAGCCTTGTTATAAATCTGGCCCTTTGAGGAGATGAGGATGTGCAGTTTTAACAAGCTGATGGGAGTAAAGACTCTGGCGAGTCTATTTTATAAACTAAGTGTATTTATCACCAGTAATCTGACAGGAGTCTATAACCTCCTGCTTAAATAAACAGCGCTACATATTTGTGAATCTGTGATCATGGAAGTCCTTATTGAACATGACCAGACCTATAGTGCCAAATTGGTTATACTCAGAAATTAAACCCAGCCGCACCCAGCTCTTCTGATCTCTGAGGACAAGGTGCGACACAAGGGGGTTTATTTTATGCCTAATTTCATACATGTATCGCAACATCTAATGTAACCCAGTTTTATATTAGGTATTTTAAATATCTTTCAATGTGTTCTCTTTTGCTGTATTTACGTATTGCAGACTGCACAAAACCAGTATCTTCAACCCTTTCTAGTTATGCTTATCTGCATAATGGAAATATTCTGACCTGTTCTCAGGCTTGTGCTGCATCTTAACTGATATCATACAAGACTGTTACCTGAATACTGAGCCACAGGGCTTGCCAAGGGAGAACAACTACACCCAGCAAACCGAAGATATTTTTATAGTCAGATCTGCAACAAAAAAGCCTCTTATTTTCTCAGTGCAAAGTGTCTGTGTCTTCATACTCCATCCAACTGCTTTATTTACCATCTGCCCCACTATATATTATACTTTGAACTGATACATTAATTGAACTAGAGCATTTTAAATAAAACACCTCTCTCCTGGAGATCTCATACTTGAGATGATCTGACTTAAATGGAAGACCTTGCTTCTTATCCCCAAAACTGTCAGGAAAAGCCTGTGTTCATAACAGCCAGTAAAAAATAAAAAATAAATTAACCAACTGGTCTTGTATTACTTCATTGGGTTATAAATTTTTAACAATTTACCCAATGAAGGTAAAATATCAACATTTCTCTATCTGTTATTAAATATTTTTTTCTTCATTACCTTGGTTTCTCTTATTTGCCTGCTCACTCCAAAGGATAGCAGAGGACCAGAGTTAAAAATATGGACTCTATAACAAAATATATGAAGCCTGGTTTGCAGGATGAAAAACAACATGGACTCAGGAGAGCAACAAAGAGGGGGAAAGTCAGGCTGCAATTTAGGCAGAAAAAATAGTCTCATCAGTACTTGTGACTGCAGAAGAATTTTCAAATGACATACCAGTTCCAGAAAGAAATTATGTATGATCATTCTTACTGAACAGTTGTTATCTAGTTTGATGTTCGTGGGTTTGTTTCTTTGTTTTATGGATAAGGCAGTCTTGGTGAAATGGTGTCCAAGAATCCCTCACATATGAGGACAGATTAGGCAGTAGACTGGATTAATCACCTGGAACTGGGATTTACATAAGCAATGGTAGTTAAATTTTGCTATTATTCGTGGGGGGTTTTTTTGGAGGAAACATGAGGAAGACCAGATCTGGGACTAGAACTGGATCCAGCCACACTTAGACTCTTCTCTGAGGAGTTCAGAAAGCAAAGGGGTCTTTCTGACCCTCCTGACTCAACAAGGCTGAGATGAAACAAAGAAAAGAAGTAGAATTGTCTTTATGGTATCAAAATGAAGAATTAGAACAGTAATTAGGAGAATCCAAAGGAAAGTAAAAAAACTTGGAAGAAAAATTAGAATTAATATTATTAAAATTCCCAAGCCTCCACATCTTAAAAAAAAATCCAAAAAATAATACTAGCATCACTGAGGGCTGGGATAGTGATGTTTGGGAAAGCCCTGATGAAAATTATGATCAGGGGAAATGGGACCATCATAAAACAAAATTTTAATTTGTTTTATTTATCATATTTATTTATTATAATAATTATTGGTAAGTATGAATTATGTGTTAGTAATTATTATATAATAATATACAATAATAAATATGATGTACATAATATGTAATGTATATAGTATATAATATATATGTGATATAGATAATATATATAGCTATGTATAATATTTAGTACTTAATAATATTTTTTTTTATTAATACTTGCCACGATGAAAAACAATTTGTGGGGTGCTTATACAACCTTTTAGTCGAGGAGATAATTGTGATCAAATAACGGCTTTCTCAGGCAAAGAGACTGAAGCCAGGAGAATCCATCCCTGAACTTACAGTGAACTCAGTATGTCAGGAGATGGATTCTTGGCACTAAATCTGTTCAGTGTGCTTGTGCAGTAGTTCAGACACAATCAATAAAACTGACAGTTCTTCCCCACATTACTTCGTGTCAGTTGTTTGATTCAAGGTATCCCAGGACCTACAGATCATGACTGAAATGCAACTCCCCATTTTTAGCCATTACTATATGTAATAACTGTTAAAAAGCAATTGAGAAACTTAAGTAAAAGGATAAGACTCAATAAACCTGCTGCTCTGCAACTCAGTGATTACAGTTCTAAGGATTAATCTTGCAAAGCTTTTCTCAGAAAAGGAAAATAATTACGCTTTAATAGGTGAATAATATGTCCAACTTTGCCTACTACTTTTATGATGCCCACAATAAGTGTGAAGCATGTACATCCATTTAGAAACTGGCTGGCTAATGAAGCAGGTTGATTGTCAAGAACAAGTTAAATATTTGAAGATTCTGTCATGGAAGAGAGAAGTACCTCACAAGAGAGAAGCCATAATATACTTGTTTTATTAAAACCAATCAAAACAATGAGGTAAAATAATTTTATAAAGTTGATGGAATTTTACAAAGTTCTGTTGCAAAATTCACTTTATTAATTGCTGCATGAAAGAGACACGCAAAGAAAAATTGAGTTAGAACGGCTCATACAGGGACTGGAGGTAAGAAATGTCAAAAGGAACCTCTTGTTGAGTCACGAGGCCCCGTGTTCCTTTCCAGAGCCTTGGTACAGCTGGATCCAGTCTTACTCTGCGACTCAGGCAATGGTTGACATCTAATTGAATTATGCAGCCTGTAACACCTGAGTAGCTATATAGGTGAGTAATGCTTCACAGTATTAATTCAGCATGCTATCAGTCACTTTATGAGTACCTGCCATGGGTAAGGGATCTCCCAAGTTCAAGGAGTAATCTTGGGAACCATCCCTGCTCATCTTTGCCATGCAGCTTGCTGCTTCAGCAAAGGGAGCTCAAAGCCTTGCACAGGCTGCCCATGCTTGTACAGTGAAGTAGTTGGCTGCTAGTCAACACTATAGACAAGACAGATACTTTGTCTTAGCTCTCATATCTTGTTCTGTACTTTTGGTTATCTTGGGGTTTGAAAACATATTTTGGAATAATTTTTCAAAACGTCTTCATTCCCATGTACATGAGCCAGGAGCTTTACAGCTGGTTAGTGCACCCCAAGAACACGAGGCTTGTTGATTCTTGGTCAGTCTGAACCAAAGTACAGCTAGGGGTCAAGCGTCTCCATCGCATTATCGCACTGCTGCAGAGTAAACCTGAGAACATATTATACTATACATAGTATAATATAATACAGAATATAGAATAAAAAAGAGAATATTGTTGGGAGACGGGTTCCGGAATCTAGAAGACTCAATATGAGTTATGGATCTTGTTCACTTTATTCGGATTCAGGCAAATAATATATAGTACGCTCAGCTGTCCACGTGCCCGGTCATAACAGCTAGTTGGTTTACCATTACTGTTCACGCGTACTTGATCAGCATTTCATTGGCTAAGCATAAGAAGCCATGCTCATGCTAGCATTAGCAATTTTCCTGCCTTGCGGTTACTAGTACCCACCTGGTGCATCCTGTGTTTATACTCTGTCTGGCCAACTTTCTATTATTTTTCCTGTTCAAGGACATGTCATGGACTATCTAGAAGCTCCAAGCCTAGGTTGTGCAGTCTTTCCAAAGACTCATGTCCTTTAGATGCCAACCATTCCTCTACAGAATATGGAATATAGTACATAGAATTGTTAAGGAAACTTTCCTATCCGGCCATTCAGGAGCCACTCTGGCAGTCACACTCCCACCACCAGAGATTTTCACTGCTAGAACTGAAGCCCCTTTGCAGCAGACAGCTCCAGTGACCTGATGTGTGCCCCACTGGACTCCCCACACACCCCACTCTCACAGTCAAACAATTTTCCCTCACTGGTTTGGCCCCAGGTTTCCCATAGCAGAGTCACAGAGGTCTAGTTCCTTTAAGTAATTCAGCTGTTGAGCAGCAACACTGGAAGAGCTCTGAGCTGGTGCCTCCAGGGAGGAACCCCAAAGAAAGATTAAACACCCTCCCAGTTTATGCACATAGTTTTCAGGTCCCCATGGAGCCAGGTCACATCTCATTGCCTGGGGCTCCCACCAGGCTGCAGTTTGGATACTGACCTAAAGGCACTGGGTGTGCTCCTTAATATTTATGCTCTTGTAACTTAAGAATACAATATTTCTGGTAGTTACTAGACACAAAGCATTGTAACAGGTAATATGTCTTTGCACAAGACAAAACTAGGCAGGAGATACAACAAAGTGTGAGCAAGTTGTGCAGAAAATTCTGTCAGAAAATTGTCAGAGGTTAGTGAACATAAAGAACACAGAGCAGTAGCCAAAGTAGCTTTATTTATGAATAAAGGGAGAGCTCACTGAGCATACCCAGTGAAAAATTCTCAACAACTGGAGGACACAGCCTCCTTTTTATCTTATTTTTTTCCTGGCCTTATAACGCCCTCTTCCTTTCCTCATTGGCTACAGTACTCAGAAGGTACAGACTTTCTGAAAACGCATATTACATACAGTCATTTCTTTTCTCACTATTCTTAAACAACTATTCCATTTCTCACTATTTTTCTACAAGTTAATTGTTTCTTTCTCTCATTTTTTTACCTACAAACAGGTACGTATTTCCTTACCCAGAAATAGGCATTTCCTTTATACAGAGCCTATTTGTAAAGACACATTCATCTAGTTCTTGTCAAAGTGGTTAGGAGTCACAGAATCACAGAATCACAGAATGTTATGAGTTGGAAGGGACCCACAAGGATCATCTAGTCCAACTCACCATCTAACACCCGTAAGGAGACCGAGAGCACATCGCAGAGCATAGTCATAAGACTAGACTTTTCTAAAATTCGACTCAATTGTCAAGGAGAAGTAGAATTTTCTTTTTTCTTTTTTTTTTTTTGTGGTTAGGTTTTGCAAGCTACATTTAGTCTTTAAATTTTTCTTTGTTTCCACTTCAAAAAGGAAGACACTTGAAACAAATTTTTCTCAACAGTTTCACTGTTTTGTCTAACTATGCAGCTAACAGGAAGTTTCTCCTTGTTTAAGATAAAATAGATTAAACTAGTTCTTACAGATCCCATGGCTGTCTGAGCAGCCAAAAGTATATCTCTCTGACCTTCATCTTCAAATCTCTACCACCTTCTTCCCACGACACACTTTACTGTTGCCTCCTATCCAGGGCATTGACAACCATGTCCCAACTGCTTTTCCTACAGCATCACACAGAAGCTGTTTCTGCAAGCTTTTCTTTTGTTTTACACAGAATATCCCAGAAACCTGTCAATGCTTAAGAGTGTTTGTAGGTACTAAAGTCTGACACAGAATACACATCTCAGAACAGCATGGATAGGCAGCACGGTCCACCTTTCCCTGTCTTTCTGATACGCTGTTTCCTCAGCAGCAAGTATGGTGCCATCTTAACAGAAACAAATCAGTCAGGAAGTATGATTGACAGTTATGCAATTTCTTTCAATTACATAACAAGTGTGACCTAATTGGATTTAAAAGGGGAGGGCAAGGACATGATGGCCAGGCTGGCAGTCTTAAAGGGTTAAGCTTAAGCTATAGAAATGCTCTTGAGGCAAAGCAGAGTATAGGGGAGTGCAGACAAGTGCAGAAAGTTCTGATGGATATCGTCCTCAGAGAAGCAGTGATGTCAAAGTGCATGTTTCTCTGCTTCACAAGCCATTTTGCCAGTCAACAGAATCTGCCAACAATTTCCTTGCAATCACTTGTAAATGCTAGGGTGTTTGGTGAAACCTTGATTTATGCTAATTTTAATTGAAGAACAGAAGTTTATTTGCAGGAATTTTCAAGCCTTGTCATCTTTGACAGTTTCCAAGTGAAGCACAAAGAACAGAATAAAGAAATTATTTTTTCCAAAGACTTCGATGAAAATAACTCACCTGCAACCAATATCAGGTGCTCAGATTGGTTTTGGACATGTTTTAAGAGGTAGAGCAACATGGGAAAAGATTTACATTGTTCCAAGTACTCTCCATTTCCTTCACATAGTATGCCTTTTAAGTTTTAACTCATTTGAGAACCTTTGCAGTGCACCAAATATTCAATCATGGATAACTTTTTTTAGTGTAGTTCCTAACAGTCGCCAATATCCTTTCCCAGGAGATAAATGGTCTTACCATCATTTCAGAGATAGTTTCATTTACTAGATACAAAACAATCAATGGGCTTGCGAGCTGTGAACTGAATTAGTGAGGATGTTAATGAAAAACAGTCGAAAGTCCTTAACACCAATGTAGCATTAAGAAGCAGGCAGTCTTTATTCCATGCTGGATGCACGAGGGGATATTTCATCCGAAAGATCACACATCCCAAACACGGAAAAGACTCCTGTTTATCTTCTATAGTTTACATACATATGAGTTTATTTTCCTGGAAGACACATACATATGATAATAATTTTCCTGGAAGTTATTAACATATTTCCACTTCCATTGCCACATGGGTGTCCCTCCTGTGGGCTTTGGTGGTCATGGGACCCAAGAGTTATCCCTGACCTCTCAATGAACTCAATGTTACCTCCCAAATATGGAGAAGAGTTGGCATAACTGACCTGATTCATTACTTGACAGTCCCTTGATCAATGAATTGTAGCTTCTTGCTCTCCTTCTTGGTTAATATTTAATGTACTTTTAATCGTGTGGTTCCATAGGCTAGTGATTTTGCAAAATAACTATTGTATGAACAGCAGCTGAATAAATAGTTCTTCATCTGCCAACAGGGGCTCCTCTAAACGAAGTTAATTACTTAAGCCTACCTGGGCAAAGCAACTGAGCATTTCTAGCTATTTTTTGTGAGTGAACGTAACATAGGTAGGGGAGGTAGAGAGTTTTAAGTGAGGGCTACAGCTTGACTGGTCAATCACCTGCAGAATAAAAGGAAACAAGAGCAGCTAGAAAATGTCTGTTAAAGAAGATTACAAGGTTGATAAATGTTGATTCCAATATCATAAGGAGATTATGCAAAATACGGCATGTGTGTAGGACCATTGAAGCGAGCACAAAGCTCATTTTGGAGTTTAAGTGCAGCACATCTCTCAAGTAGCACTGGGAAAATGAGTGAAAAGGAAACAGAGAAAAGCTACTCCAGGAGCCTCAGCTCCACCTCTTCTACAGTGTTTTACCAGTGACACCATGCATTGCCTCACCATGGCTGATCAGCTTTTGTTCCAGCAAAGGCTTCCCTCAGAAGCCCTGCCCATGATCCATCTCAGTGCCACATTTCTCTGCTGCTGATCTTACCCAGCAGCTTCTCCAGGCCAGCTTCAACTCTTTGGCTCTCTAACTATTCTTGTCCTAACTTCACACTTGAACTCTGAATGCTAAACAATCCAGGGTTAAGCAACTCATTAGTGTTCAGTTTCTTACTGTCTGCTGTGTACTGCAGGCTTCTGTGCATGGTTCTACTGCAGAGTCCCAGTGGCTTTATACCGGGATTACAAGTAAAATGTGATTTACCCAATCTGATTTCAAATTCTTGTCAGCATATTGAGTGTGTTTCTTCAGTGAAATCTCCGAGCCAGCCCTATGCAGCAGCAGGTCAAACTGCAAACCCTTCCCTTAAAGCTTTAGACATCTGATAAGTCATCTCAGGTATTTAAGGTAGTTAAACTGCTTTTCCTTATCCTTCTCAAATCTGAGTTTCTGCCTCCAGGAATACAAAACTGCTTCCAACCTAGGTCTTATCATTATTATGCAGAGCCACCATTTCAGCTAACACATCTTGCTTCACTGTCTTCCATCTTCCAGGAGCCTCCTGCCACTTATGAACACCTATCAACCTCTTAAAGACTTAGCCATTTCCAGTTTGCAGTTGAGCACACTTTTTGTGATGCAGATAGCAAATAATTATGCTACCTGAGAGCAGGCAGAATCCTCAGTAACACAGAGATTAGTTCACAGGTTCACAGGTTATTCTGAGTTGGAAAGGACCCACAGGATCATCTAGTCCAACACCCAAGCAAATGCCCGCCCAGGGATCAGACCCACAAGTGTGGAACCACGGGCACCACGCTCCATCCAAGCCTCCCACAATCTAGACCATGTCACTGAGCTCCTCATCGCGTCTTCTCTTAAACACCTCCAGGGATGGTGACTCCACCACCTCCCTGGGCAGACCATTCCACTGAGTGATCACTCTCTCTGTGAAAAACCTCTTCCTAACATCCAGTCTAAACCTCCCTTGGCATAGTTTAAGGCCATGTCCTCTTGTTCTGGTGTCATCAGCCTGAGAGAAGAGATTTACACCCATCCGACTGCAACCTCCCCTCAGGTAGTTGTAAACAGCAATCAGGTCACCTCTGAGTCTCCTCTTCTCCAGGATGAACAACCCCAGTTCCCACAGTTGCTCCTCATAGGGCTTGTTCTCCAGTCCTTTCACCATCCTGGTTGCCTGTCATGGGGAGAGGCCTTTTGTTCTGTTGTAAAACTTTTCTCCTTTTTACTGAAACAAACAATAGGTATNCTGCAGTCCCTTGGACATTTTGGGAAAGGACCACTGGCTGTACTCCACTGGTTTGCCTACCCTGAACCCTATTCTCCCTGCCTCGGGAGTCCTGGAGGTGCCTTGGTTTTTTTCCTTTGAACAAGGCACCCTGTTGTGCTTGTTTATATTGCCATTTGTTTACAGTTGTCATTGTTCCAGTGTGGGGTTTGTTTTTTTTTCTTCTCTTCCTTTTAATATTCTGTTATTGTTCAAACATATATATATATTTGTTATATTAAATTTTTTTCCTTTCTCCCAGTAAAGTTCTTATTTCTCTCTCTCTTTATATAGTTCAAGTATTTCTAAATTTAATTCCTGCTTCATCTTAATTGGCCCAGGACATCGCCCTTCTCTGGACCCTCTCAAGCAGCTCAACATCCTTCTTAAACTGGGGAGACCAGAACTGGACACAGTACTCAAGATGTGGTCTGACCAGCCATTCAGATAAACTTCCACACTACTCAAAGAGAAATACCCACAACACAGCCTGTCTTCAACACTTATCTTCTACCTCAACCTCCATGTAATCACACTTTCCTTCTCCACACTTCCTCCTTGTGTAAAATAATGAGGTTCTCATATGCTCACCAACATAATTCTGCTTACTTCATCTCTTAAGGTGAGACTCTTTCTGGAATTGTTGGAGAAAAAAGCACTGGTTTTACTTCACCGACTTTAGAATTCACTGTACCCCAGCACTGCTTGTGGTCTCCTACACAAATACCTCCTCAGCTCCATCTCTAAAATGAGGGCTATGCAATTAGCTTTCCCTTACCTGCCCATTATCTGCAGTAAGCAGGACATAAGATCTGCTTTCTTACTGCTATGCATCAAGCCCAGTTTCAAGTGACAGAACCCACTGGTCAGACACAAACTACACTGGCTAAGAACATGAGATACTGTGTCCTAAGAGAAATATTATGCTTGTTAGCATGGAAAGAACATTTTACAATCCACACATGCTAATGAACCAGAAAGCAGGAACAGTTAGTAACTGCTAGGCAAAGAAACCTCTGGCATCAGAGATAAAGTACGTGCTGTAAATCCTTTAACTATCAGGAACTGGGAGTCAGTACGAGCTAGATGTTCAAGAATTAACGGCCTGATTAGTTATGGTACACGCTGATGCTTTATTTTTAGGTTATGGAAGTGTCCAGGAGTTCAAATGATTTATCAAATGCATTATCTAACTGTTGTAAGCTATTAAAGTCATACCTCGAAATTCATGAGTTACTGGTCTCCTGGGGGGGTCCCACAAAAAGCCTAATCCATGAATACTATTGCCAGGGAGGGGAGGGAAGGGCGAAACTGTGAATATGCCAATCCAGAAGTGCAAATACTCGAGGTATGACTGTAATAACAAAAGTAAATGCACAAACTCACAGTGAGATATTATGGAAGGGAAAGGTGCTTTTATTTTAAAAGTTATTTCACTTCTACACGTTCTGCCATACTTTGAGCACCAAAGATCAAAGATGTTTGTATCAGAGTGGACTCACAGTGTCACCTGCATGTCACAAAATTGGCATTGGGCTCTTTCTCTTGATGATTATGGCAGGAGTTTTAGTTACTTTTTGGGACGGATCCTGTAGAAAACAGCAGTAATTCTAGCAAGAGAAATTGATTACTTTGGAATATTGCTCCCTCCAGCATCCTTAGGTCTTCAGTAAAGTTGTGGCCTATCATCTTTTTTTCCTATTTTGTCAGGTTTATTCTAACAAAAATAGGATTATCATCAGTTTTGCTTTCTGAAATCACTTCCTAATTGAGTGATCCTGAGTCAGTACCATGGATTCAGTGGATGCAGTGTAATCAGGACCACTGAATGTAGTTTTGCCTGAAAAAGAGAATACGGAACTAAGAAGATATGAGAAGTGATAACAGATCGAAATAGAACACTGATATGAAGAGAGCAATTGTAGACTCATACAAATTAATTAAGCATATAGTGACCTGTGGTAGATTACCTGCAACAAAATGGACATGTGAGCAATCCAAACTTTATGGATGAATTTGATTGCACTGTGAGTTAGGCTGTTTCTAACTGCAGTCTGGACTGAAGGTCCAGAGAGAGCTGAGAGAGAAAGAATGTAAGCAATCCCAGATATGCTATGCAAAACAAAGTGTTTGTTAAACTGTTTCTTCAGTACAGCAAGAACAGCTGGACTCATCCAATCATATTATAAACTGTTTGCCTGCCTAGGATATGTTAAGCCAATTACGTTAGTTTATTAGTCGCGTGACTGTAGAGAAAAATTGTAGTATATAAGTTTGCATGTGCAGTGAATAAATCTGTCAATACCTGATCACATGGATCTGTGTGTATTGTCCAGTTTATCCCCTGCAGTGGCCTGTTTGTATTTTGTATGTATTACAAAAATAAAACTAAGCTGGGTTCTCCAAATAATTGTTCAAGCACTGCCTTACAGTGCTGTTTCTAAGGATGGTGAGGACTGCCGTCCTTCATTCATCAGGCTAACACAGCTGCCTGTGTGGTTTGCATTAACATGAACTGTAATGAACTGTCCATGGAAGCATCATAAATATTATTTTCAAAATGAACTTATGCAGTGAGACCACTCTACATGACATCAAAGAATATAATTGAACATATTAGGTGGCTGCATCACTCTGAAGAACTCAGGGTGGTTTTATATGGGGCAGTCCATGAAAACCAGAATGTTCATGGTTAGAAATTCCTTAATACATACAATGGGATAAAAGGCACTATGTAAGAAAAATACTGTATTATGTAGATAATTAACAGTCACCAGAATTACAGTGCAAAAAAAGGAGAAACAATTCTGAAGTTTTCAAGATGAGTAAGATATACAGTCGGCCCTCTTGTACTTCACGACCCCCATATTGCGGCTTCAGATCTTAGTGGCATGATTTTTTAGTGATATAGGAGACCTCTTTTTGCAACTGCACATGCACAACCTGGCATGCATGAATAGTCAATTAGGCAGTCATAAATATGCAGCCGCCGTGGTGGCACCGCTTCTTCCTCCTGCCCCGGAACGGCAGCGTTGGCAGCGGCACTGCCACTTGCCCCAGTCCTGCCGCTTGCCCTGGCCCCAGACCAGCAACAGGGCCGCTCCTTTCCCACTATGGCGGTGGCGAGGCCGCTCCTCCCCTGCTCCCTCCCTGGCCATGGCAGGGCCGCTCCCCTGGAGCTGCTGCCGTGCAGTTATGAAAGATTTACACACTCTCAGGTGTCTGAGACTTTCTTGAGTGACTCTCCAGGAGATACTTGTCTATCCTGAGTAAGGAGAGACCAGGTCTACCCACCCCGAGAGACACTGGGACACTGGCGCAGGCAGTTCCCCGCATCCGTGTCCCTGGCTGAGCCGCAAAGGTTTTTTTCCCAGCGTGGGGTGGGTGCAGGTGCCGGGAAGGGCCGACACAAACACTGATACACAGCAGCACAGTGTCCAAACAGCGCCGGGGCCGCGTGAGTGTACGGGGCAAATTTGCATATTAATGAGCTGCCATTCAACATGGAAGTAGGGCTTTGCGGAGCCAAATTAAGACCACGGGTCTGTGATGTAGGAGACACGACTGTAATACGTGGTATAAAAGTCTGTCAGTCATAAATAAATAATCGATTGAAAATTACTTTGGGGTATCTAATGTATTTTCTTTGTTAAGAGGCTATTTAGCCAGACATGCTTCTCTGTGTATTTTATTCTGAGACAGGAAAAGATTTCATCCTCTACAAGGCAGTATGCCAAGCATCCTGTATATGTGATTCATAAACTATGTCTGAAAACTGCAGTCTCCCACACAGAGATGTCTGTATGGGTCCCTCCTTATGGCTCTGAAGCTCTGCAGCTGCACTGGGGTGGCTACAGCTCTCAAGATCCCTCACTTGTTTATCAGACTCAGAAGAGATAACTAAGACTGAACCTGTTTTTAAGAATCCAGGTCAACACTGCAATCTTGCCATCTTTCTCACCTTCACTGTCTTACTCCACTAGTTGGATTCCCTGGCTAAATATCCACAGGAGTAGCTTTCATAGCACAGTTTACTTGGAGACAGGAAAAACAAAGGGAATTTTCAGATGCTTTCACATAATTCTGCTAGAGTTGTTTGTGTAGAGGAAATGTTTTTAGAAACATACTCTGTTATCTTCAACACAAGCACGTGTGTTTAATATCATGGAAAATGATGTTCTCGGAGTGAATCCCATCATTTCTTGTGCAAGGAGAACCAATTCATAATGCTGTGTCACTAAGTGAAAAAAATAGCTTTCAAACAAGATAGAGTGCAAACTATAAAATTACCTTACTGATCTTGAAACTCATTGTCAATCTTTTTTTTTTCTGACAGCTCAGTGACCTCCTCACTCCTTAAGCAGTAAACAGAGCTCTGAATTCCAAATGAAGTAAGATTTATGATATTTATGATTTTCAATATTGGTCCATCAGATGTGAGTACCTGAAGGGAATCAAATACATTTAAGTAAACCTGATATATGAATGTGACTAACACTGACATAATGAGACAAATAGTAATAACTATAATGCAAAAGTGTATATATATATTCTGTAGAAAAATTGAATAAACCATGAACAAAAATGTGCGCACAACCCATTAAGTGACCCTGAAACAAGAATGTACGTTGTGCATAAGTAGTGTGGGCAAAGATTGCCAAGTTGCCACATCTGGAAGACATTGTTTATGCTACTAGAAAAGTGTATCTTGAAGAACATCTCAAAGAAAGGCGCTGCCAGTCAGAAAGCCATCCAACCACTTTGTAGGAGTCACATGACTTTTGGACAATAATAATTGTATAACAACTCTTGGAAACAGCATGACCTTCATGTTCCAAAATGAACTAGTTAGGTGGGTGCCATTGCTGCAGAACTAGGTGTGCAGAACCACTCTGGCATTCTTTAGTGCTTTGTTTGCAAGTGTTATCTTGCTATCATTAAAGAAAACAAACCACAAATGTTTGTGTAGGATCTAGTATCCAGCTCTTGATGCCAGTCCTGACTAGTGGGTCAACAACCCCTGGGCAACTCCCCCTAGTTTTATTGTTCAGCATGACACCATATGGGATGGACTATCCCTTGGGCCAGTTGGGGTCAGCTGCCTTGGCTGTGACTCCTCCCAACTTCTTGTGCATTGCCAGTCCATTCACTGGTTGGGTGATGCGGGAAGAAAAGGCCTTGAGTCAGTATGCTCTGCTTGGCAGCAATGAAAACATCAGTGTTTACTAATTCTGTTCTCATCCTAACACAAAAACACAGCACTGTACCAGCTACTAAGAAGAAAACTCTGTTCCAGCCAAACCAAAGACACACTCTGTCATTGTAAGACATCCCCTTAAGAATCTCTAGTTGTGTACCCAGATGTCAGTACAGACTGCCAGCTGGATCACATCATAGTGATGTTGCAATACACCTTTCCAGCCATTTCAATTTTTAAAAATTATTATTCTAACATGCATTCTGGTACCTTGTTCCTTGCCAACTTGCAAGTCACATTAATACTGAGCAATAATAAGGTTTAACACCATTGTTAATAAAATCTAATATAGTCACAAAAATCTTTCTTCTTAAGCACAGCTAAAAGAAGAAGTGAATAGTCAGCACAGCAGTTTCTGGGATCTGGCTTCTAGATCTAATGGGGGCTTCTTCTGGGATCATTGTCAAAGGACTTCTGGGAACCCTTTTGGGAAGCCTGTAAGGAGCTTGAGGTTACCTACTGCTGCTGAGAACAGAGAGCTACAAGAGGCCTTGACTCCTAACAAGATCTAGTAGAGCTGAGAGCTTGCTCAGCTGTCTTTGATTAAAGGGCCCTTGGAGATTTCATTCCAGCTGACACTGATTGGGGAGAGTCTACCACCCTTGCATCCTGAAGACTATATAAGAGCTGGGCCTAAAGTATGGAGGCTTTTGGGTGCATTTGGTGTGGAGAGCGCCAGTGCTTTTTTTCACAACAGCACACATTTCCTCCACAGTGGTTGGGGTGTAGTACATATAAGCTACTCTTCTCAGCAGCTGCTGAGAAAATTTCCCCTGCAGTGTTGGAGGTCTCAACCTAGCCAGGGCTTCAGAAGGAGGGTCCTTCTCCGGATCAGGGATGTATCATCCTGTAGGCTGAAAGGAGATACACATCTTTTGAACTGTTTTACTAAACAGAGGACCTGCAGGAGGAGGTTAGACTGTGTAGGTCTATCAGAGGTTGTGAAAGATACTAGATCTTCTCTGAGATCCTCCAGCTCCAAGAAACCATGAAGGTATGTACTGAAGGAGGGATGGGCTGAGTCTGTCTGCCAGGGTGAGAAATAGAAACTCTCAGGATGGTGAAAGCTGGAAGCCTGTGATTCCTGCTGCTAGGAGGAGTGGTTATGAGTTGCCTGAGCATATGTAACTGCAAAATATGTTCAGCACTGTGGTTGGAGAAAAGTGATTAGGAACTTTGTCAAGTGAACCATCTGAATAGGCTGCGCCTGAGCCAGGGGTTGCCTCCTTAATGCTGACCCCTCTGCTGCAGGGAACAGGCCTGTCTGCTGAGTTGTTGCCTGAGGGACTTTGCATCTTTTCAGGGGCTCTGATTTATGCTATCATGGAAAGCACGCTGGTCTTCAGCCCTGCTTGTCAGCTGTGTTGGGGTTTTGTTTCTATGAACATGGCATACTCTTTGATGACTCAATGTTGCTTGGAAGAGCTGGTATACGTGGGCCTGAAGTGGGGGAGAAATAAACTAAGAATGATGGGACAGAAGATTGCAATCAAATCAAGTTGTGGATAAAGTTACCAAACAAAGGATGATGAGCGTTTATGCAAACAGAGGGAATATTAGCATCAACTTGGATGTCACCCAAATCCATGCATACAAACACAAAATTCAGAAAGGACCCTCTTGCTTTCTTACCTCCTTCAAAAGGAGTCTGTGTGGCTGGGGCCCTAACCCCAGATGTGATAGGTGTAATTGGTTCTATATACCACTTCATCCTACAGGATTAAATATGTTATTATGAATGCAGTACGTGTTTTAGTTATAGTAATTATTAAAAAGGAAAATATAATCAGGATTGTCTACTACACAGTATAGATAGATATAACTAGTTACAGTGCACTATTCCTTAACTCAGTCATTTCAAAGGTGTCTTAATAGTTGTCAAATACACTGCTGTTATTTACTCATACTGATAACTGTGGGCAAATATTTTTTACTGAGACTCCAGGTGTAACCTTGTAGGGTACCCTCACCCAAGGGAGAAATCTTGACACATACTCCTAGAAGTCTTCCGTGTTGGAAACTGGGACTGTGCCTTTATGGTACAAAGTGATTGTCAGTCATATGTTGCTAGGCTAGTCATTGTCATGCCAACTCAACAAAGCATGCTTTATTTTTAACTAAGATGTTGTCACTTGTTTGTTTTTCTCATTCTGTAAACATCTGTTTTTCACATCCTAGACAATGCCAGTCTTTGTCAGGGAACATGTCTTTCACATCCCTGTGATGGGTTTAATTTAGGATTGTTGATCAGGCTGGTCTCAGCATTCTTGAATATTCAAAATCGTGTTTTTATTGAAAATTAACTCCATTGAAGGAGTTCAGGGTCTTGAAAGCGGGGAAGAAGGCAGAAGCTAGGAACATTGTCCTGAACTTCATGAGGACAGATTTCAGCCTGTTCTTTTTTGGTGAATCAGCTTGACGTGATCCTAAAGAGGAGAGAGGTCCAGAAGAGCAGATTGTTGTTTGATTGGGAGTTTTTATCCCACAAGGCAACCCTTGCTACAAGCTCCAGGATGATCCATTCTGATCTGCAGGAAAACCTCCAAAGATAGCAGTGGGATGTACAAGCAAGGAAAGGAAGCATACAAAAGTGGACCCAAGTACAGGTAATTCAGAAGGAATAGAACCACTGTCCACATGTGGAAGGATGTGAGTTAGGAAAGTCAAAATAATCTGGCATTAAATCTGATAAAGGCATGTGAAAAATGAGTGCTTCCACAATAGAAAATGTGGGCCCACTCCTGAATGTGGCTGGGAACTATTGGAAAAGAATGCTGCAGTGGGCCACCACAGCAGGTACTGTGAGGAATAGAGTGATTTCAAACAGAACTTAGGCAGAATTGAACTAGGTTTTGATCATAGAGATGCACATGTTAGCATGAGGGATTGCTGAAGCTGAGCATATGAAATGTGCTGCCACTAACAACGCGATCTGTGTGTACTCTGTCACAGCTTGTTCCCACAGGAATGTGTTCAAGTGTAATGCTTTCAGCAAACCTCAGGGTACCCTTTAGAACATTATGTACTGTACAGTAAGAGACTGATGGTTCTGTTTTACTTAGAATACTGTAAAGATATGACGAGCAATGAGGCTATTTGACCTTGTCCTGAAGGATTCTGCACAGCAGTGGCTGTACCAGAGGACTGTGTAGGTCTCCATATTTGCATGTTTCCCAGCATTGGAAGAGACATGTGAGACTTCCCAATGTAACTTTTAAAAACAACTTTTTTTCTTAAGTGTCTTGTGAGGATTTTTAGGTTTTTTTAGTTTTGTGATCCAACAGAACCAGAACTTCGCACTAGAAAGCAGACATAGAAAGGCTGAGATCCTCAATGCCTTGTTTGCCTTAGTTTTCATAGAACAGTTTGGGTTGACAGGAACCTTTAAGGGTCATCTGGTTAAACTCCTTGTAATAAGCAGGGATGTAATCAGGTTGGTATTGAACTTTAGTAGTTTTCTATCCAGCTCAGTATAGACTGGATAATTGTATGGTGAGGTAGACTGGAAACAGCCTCAGCCTCTGAGTTCAAATAATCAGCAGCACAAAGATACGCTAGACACCAGCCCCTTTTGGTTGCCACTGAGGTCATACAATTTAACATGTTCATTAATGACTTACAATATGACAGTGCATACTTACAAACTTGCAGATAATTCAAAACTGGAAATAGTGGATGATGTACCTGGTGATGTCCCTCTGAACAGAAATATCTAACAGGTTAGAAAAATCATCAGATAGGAATCTAATGAAGTTCAGCCAAAGCAAGTGCTGTCCTGCACCTGAAGAAGAGTAACTCCAGAGATCAGTGCAAGCGGAGGCCCTGACTCTTTGCAGAGAGTCTATGTTCAAGCACTTCCTGAGTCACTGTTTACATCCTAGTGCTTTATCAGCACAGTGTCTCAGGGTGTTTAGGTTGATGTGATGGAAGTCCTTTCTGCAGCTGTCTGCAGTCAAACCAATGTAAGAGCAGCAGGTGTCTGTTCCCTGGGATAGCATGATGCCAGTTTGAGATACAGCCTGTGTGTGTATGCTTCCTTCCCCTTAAGGGTGGCTTGTCACAGGTGTGTGGAGTTTGGCAGTTCATGAGCTGCTTCAGAAGCAACTCCTGAGGTTAAACAGTTACTGGCTGTCACTGGGCTTGTAATTATTTTCAGCCCAGAAGCTAACAAATAGTAAACCTACCCTCAGCACTGCTAGGCTCACTGACAGGAGAACATGGAAAATCAATTATCTTGTGAAAATTAGCAAGACAATTGGTTACTTGTCAGCCAGGCACGTCTGCTGGTTAGGTTTGTCACACAGGCAAATAGAATTTGTTAGTACTATGCAGCTTGCTGCAGCTTTATCATGTCTCCCGACCCTGGGAAAAGGGCTCTCCAGGGAGGTCTGCCAGCATTCCCTGCTAAACCTAGCACCACCAGTGTGGGGGTTTCTGCCTTCCCAGTGCTAGAATACCACTCAAGGTTGTTCAGCTCCCTCCTGAATTTTTTTTAGGGACAAATACCCCCCTTCATGGCAGCCAATGCCAGCCTGCTCCTGTAGTATTGCTGATGCTCAAGCTGCCTGGGGACATGTTGCATGTGCTGTTGAGAAGAAAGCTAAACCAAAGCGCACTCTGACTGTGTGTCTGCTGCTCTTGACACAAAATTCACAACTGGCCCATGATGGTTGAACAGCATTGTGTACATGAGATGCCCCAGTCAAACTGGGCACAGACAAGCAATTTTTCTTCAGAGGGTTTTATAGTATACACTATAAGAAGCATCCTCACGGTTTCCAATTACCTACTAATGCATATTTCTAATTATCCAATCACGAAGTATATGCCTTGCAGCATCATCGTCCATCAGCATCCTCACGGTTTATCTGTTAAGGCAGCTCTTTCAGTTGTTGGCTTTTACAAAGTTATCAGGCATCAGCAGCGACCTGTGTTCCTCTTAGATAGGGCTCCTTCAGTTAGTTTTGTGAGAACAGAGGTTTCATTTTTTTTTACTCGATAACTTGTTCTTCTCAATAAGGGGTGGGTGACGGGTCCTGCGTCTGAAGATAATGATGCGGAGTTTGCATACTAATACTGCTGCTGGCTTCTAAGGACTGTGTGGTCTCAGTTTATATCACATCATCCATGCAAAAATGTAAAAAAAAAAAAGGCAATGGATTACAGGTCGAAAGACCTGGCACAGAGCAGGCAGTCCCGCAGAAGCGCCGAGGCGACCCCAGGGCGGGCGGGGAGCAGGACTACATCTCCCGTCATGCCGCCTCCCGCCGCCGCCATCTCGGCACCGGCACCGCTGGGTCAGGGCGGTGTCCGGGCCCCGTTCCCCGGTCCCGGCCATGAACCGCCTCAGCGGCGGCTGGGACGGCGCTGGCGAGGAAGTCCGGCTGCTCCTGGACCTGTGAGTGCCGCCCGACAGCCCCCGCCGTGGGAGGAGGGCCGGGGAGGGGCCGGGGTTTGGCGGGCCTCGGGCAGCGGTGGCTGTGACAGCCGGTGTGGGTGGTGACAGCGTTCGGCAGAGTTCAGGAGCTACAGGGGAGCTGACACTGTGTGACAGAGGTGACAGGGTTTGGCGGAGGTTTGGGAGTTACAGGAGAGGTGATAGGGTTTCGCAGGTGACAGGGTTTATCAGAGGTCAGCAGGACGTACAGGAGAGGTGACAGAAGGTTTGGCAGAGGTGACAGGGGTTTGATGGGGTCAGCAGGACATACAACAGGTGACACAGTTTGGAGATGTGGCAGGGTTTAGCAGAGTTCAGGAGCTACAGGAAAGGTGACAGGGTTTGACAGGTGACAGGTTTGGGGTGACAGGGAAGGTGATGGGGTTTGGGGTGACAGGGAAGGTGACAGGGTGGGTGACAGGTTTGGGGTGACAGGGAAGGTGATGGGGTTTAGCAGAGGTGACGGTTTGGGAGGAGTTACAGGACAAGTGACAGTTTGACAGGAACGTCAGGGATTGGGGGGGAAGGGGTGTGACACGGTTTGACAGGTAGATACCAGGATGATCCCTGACAAATCTGGATGAGGAAGGGTAGTTGAGGATCCCTGACTTCACCTGGCCTCAGCAAATCCAGTGAATGGTGTTTTGCTTGGCATTTTTCTTTGTCTCACTACCTTATGTTTAGGAAAGAGTTAGAAATCGCATAGAGTGAAAATATTTTGTTTGACAGATAAAGGAAAAATAGCTGACGAAGAGTACAGTTAGTCTAAGAATTTTATTCTTATCTTAAAGCACTGAAGATAAGGTTATAGTTGCCCTAGTATAGACAATAAGTGTTTTATCATTTCCTATAAAGTAGACTAACACTGAATACATAATTTAAATGATTAGTTGTTTAAACTGCAGATCAGTAATGTACTCTGGCAATGTCAACCAACTTCTAAAAAAGAATGCAATTAAGCTTAGTAATCTTTTCATTCAAGCTCAATGTAATATTCTGTAGCAAGAGACAGTTAACTGTAACCAGAAGAGTTGGTATAGCTCACATGGATGTTCATGTATCTGTACTGGTTTTGGAATATTTTCTGAAAAGTTGAAGTAAGCAATCAGTTCAGATTTACAGGCCCCTTTTCTGGGACTGCTGCATTAGCCACTTAATGTCTTCAAGAGAGAAAAATTAATCTGAAGTTTACATTAAGTTTTTAGAGACAAGTGGTTTAATGTACTTCAATATATGGTGGCAATCTGCCTCCTTCAGGATGAATTGCCAGAAAAGTTCATGTAGGTGTCATATGATAAATATATATTTAGCCCAAAACTGAAGTGTGTGCCCTTGTATGACAAGACTGCTGCTGCACATCACGTGACTGGATAGGCATCCATCAGAGATGAGGGAACAGTCACGCAGGGGTTTGTAAGAATCGCTCAGAAGAGGAATGTTGTCTCAATGTTGTCATCAGACTTTGACAATATACAGTTATACCCCCTCCATCGCAAGGAAAGGGACAGGCCAAAGCAGTCACGAAACACTAACCTCGCAAAGAAGTGCAGGTCGTTAATATGCATGCAGGCCATGCCCATTGCTCCACCCCCCCGGCACTCCAAAGCGCTGCGGACAATTCTCTGCTCCTTCCTACAGTCTGTCTCGGCACAGGCGAGCAAAGGGAACCGTTTCTGAGTGGCTGCTGTGACCGTGTGTGCTCGCAGCCCAAACCCCGCGCCGCTCACCCCCCAGCCCCCTGGCCCGGCCCCGGTGCTCACACCGGCCCCGGGGGCCCCGCACCAGCCCACGCGTGCTTGCCCCATCTCCGCGGCGGGGAAGGGGTGTCCCTGAGCTCTGGTCAGCATTCTTGGAGCCTGGAAAAACCTTAACTTTACAACACTGCAACACCCTGTGCACTTATGGCAGAGGGGAGGCGTTGGTATGGGAGTTTCTTTTCCTTTAATATCCACCAGTCCCGGCAGAGGCAGCGCTGCCCGGGCTTTGACTGGGCTTTGAGTAACAAGGAATGGCATGTCTTGTGGTGGTGCTGTGCTGGGTCTCAGCAGAGCACATAGGAGCGGGGCAGGGACCGGGCCAGGGTGTCGCAGGGCTCTAAACGCTACTGTGAGCTGCAGTAAATCACGCACGCAAGCTCCCGCCGCGCGCTCCAGCCCCCACCGCAGGGGTGCCGGTGCGGGGGAAAACAGCACAGGATTTAGGCTGTGGGAGCGACCGCAGCAGCCCAGAGAAGCCCACAGGGTGGCGGGGGTGGGGAGGTCAGGTTTCTTAACCTTTAACATCCACCGGTCCCGCGAGAGAGGGGCAGCGCTGCCCGTACGGTCACAGACTCCTCCTGGCGCAGCGATAGCACACAGCTTGCCTTACTTTTGTGGGGCAGTTTCTTGGGTCAGGGATGGGGCATGGTGCTGCCATTGTGACCCCCTCCCCGCAGGGCGGGGTGAGTCCCGCTCCACAGGCACTGTGGCACCGCCCCTCGGCAGAGCAGAGTGACTGCACATGTGTCAGGCAGCTGTCAGCTCGCGGACTGCTGAATCATAATTGCGAAAAATTTGCTTTGCAAATGGGTGGGGTCGTAATGGAGAAGTCACGATGCAGTGGGGATTCACTGTACCCCAAAAACTGGAGCTAAGGTCTTGACAAGAGTTTGGCCTGTGAGTGATGCTCCCAGGCTGAGGCTGGACTGTGAAAACCAGAGTGCTGATACCACAGAAAGGAACTGTGTGGAATAAAATATGTCCTCTCTCCTGTGTTATCCAGAGGAAGAGACAAGATATGCTGTGGCCTTCTCACCAACGTCCAGGGACAGGACAAGATATGCTGTGGATAATACAGCCTTGTCATAGCAACACGAAAACACTTTCTGGCAAGAGGCCACTCAAAACTGACCTTGCCTTGAACACTGCCTTGGACATTTCCTCGGCCATACGTGGCAGAGAAAGATTGGAACAGAAGAGGGGGGCGAGGGGTAACATGTAGGATAAAGATGGCCTCTTAGCAACTGGACTTTGGAAGCTTCTCCCACCTTGCATTGACGACGGGTCTATGGGGACGCCTTGAGTACTCGTCCGTCTGGTGGTAGCTATTGAACCCTTTTTCTCTCTTTTTCTCTTTACCTTTCCTATCTCACTTCCACCTATCGTGTTCCTGCTTTACGGGCATATAATAAAACGTCACTGTTTGCGCAAAGCTAACCCCTGTCTGGGATTTCTTTTGCACCTTGAGGTTCGGCAAATGAACCATCACACCTCCAGCGTAGCTGGGGGACCGTGACAGGGGTGCACATGTTGCACCCCAAAAGGCTCAAAGACTGTCTGAGCCCAGCTAAAGGCAGAATGCTGTTTTGTGCCGAGGAGGTGCTGGGTTTGGGGGGGGATCACAATAGGAAAAGGAGTTCTCAAGGCTAGTTAATGGGTTTATTGCGTAAAGAATAGTGGTAGCATAAAGGTGACAGCGGTCTTGTGTCCCTTCTGATGCTGAGGCCCCTGGCTGTCACAGTGTGAGGCAATCCCTTCGTAGTAATCCAGCATGTTGCACAGATGCTGCCTATGAGGAAGTTCACATTTGTGACCTTTTGTGCCTTGAAAAGACTTTTTTCTAAGTAAACAACTATTCTTCATTTCTGCTGTCAAGTAAAGAAATGGTGCATATAGATAAACTAGCTAATCTCAAAGACTCTGGATGGTGTCATCTGCATATACCAAATCAGATCCTAGTACAGGCTTCTCTGTTGGTCAGTGAGCCAAGTTCATCCAGCAGTCACCAAGGTTCTGCGAAGGCTTTGCATTCTTGCACATCTCCACAGAAATCAGTTAAAAGCAGTCCTGGTGTGTGCTTAGGTTTATAATGTTGCTCGTGGTGACATGTGGGTCTCTGCAGGCCAGGCCTGGCTCTAAACTCTGCCCAGATTCTACTTGAAATCACTGTCTCTCCCCTCAGTGTCTTCAGCAGTGACCTGCTAGAGGTGCCCTTAATAACATGTACTAACTTTAGTGTTGTGCTTTGGTTTGGGGTTTTTTTAATGTGCTTCCACACTGGAAATCTAGCTTCCTTCCTTTTATAAATCTGTGCTATGCTTCAGATTATAGAGCCTTCATATTTTGACCTCTCTAGAGTTTTTAATTGGTATGACTTTAATTTGCTGTGATTTGGTGGCATTCTGATGCCAGACAAGGTTTTGTTGCAAAAACAGTGCAGAGGCAAAAACAGAGACTCCAGATCTGTGGATTTGTGCTAAATGGAATTTGGCATAACTCTGGGTTGCTGCTGCCCCCTGCACTCAGCCGCTTGTCCTGGCAGTGTTGTCTCTGTGTCCTCACAGTTTTAGTCAAGGGGATTTTCATTCACATGGGATACTGAACAGCTCACATTGCAACTGAGAATTTCAGAGGCAGCATGGGGAAGGCACAGGAAAGTGGTTGGGGAATCAAGTGGAGTGTGGAAAAATAGCCTTTGCAGCCTCTGGACTTTACATGTGGCTGGAGTAGTGTGGAATGGCCACATAAATGGTCTTCAAGACAATGTGTTATGTGATATGCTGATTTATGGAAACAAACTCCCGGACTCCAAGGAGTTTTAGAGCTTTATTAGCAAGTTTTAGATGCTTTATTAGCAATGCTGTGGGTTGAGGGGGCATATCTCCTCCAAAGCTACCTAACAACTGGTGTTACAGTTACTCTGTAAATGCTGCATAATAATATGTATTCATTAAGGAAACATATATGTTAATTACTGGAGGATAGAGGTGGTTAATGTAAATTAGTTTCAGGAATCCTTGTTAGCATAAGTCTCCTCCCAGTTCTGCCTTCTGGTGGCCCTCTTGGGGGTCTCTGGGGACAAAGTAAGAAGTCTTCCCCACTATGTCCTTGTTTTTCCCAATTGATATTCCCCTTTTGCTTGCTTTATCGATTTGTAGTTGACTAACTTACATTGGAGGAAACAGACTGGTTCCAGTTTTTCTGGTTCTAATTAGGTATAGGTCCTATATACTTATGGTGACCAGGCTTGTTCCTGTTTTCTAGCTGTACTATCGATTCTACGTATTTATGGTGACAGACCTGTTCCTGGTCTATCTATACTACAGATTCTATCCTTTGAGGAAACAGGGTTGTTGCTGGTTTTCTTAGCTGTAACTACAGGTCTGAGCATTAGCTACGGTCTTCATCCTAAGCCGTTATGCTGCTGAAGCAATGCCTTATAAAAATGATAATTCCTCTAATCAATGCTTAACCTTAAAGATCATAAAGCTGGTGACTTCTCTTCACATGTAGTCTAGTGCTTGATACCATAAACAATTTCTTCTTTTGGTTGGTTACTAGTATTTTTTACACTACTTTATTGATACTTGTGCAGTATATTATAATGCAATCATAATACATATAATTATTGCTCCATATGGCTGCTACTCAAAACTAGTAATTACACAACAAATATGTGTAATTTAGTGTATTGTTTGTTGTCTTAATGCCACTGAGGTGATGGCCACCTGTTCATGCTATTCTGCACTTTAAGCTTCTTACACTAGCCCTGGGGCTTATTGTTTAGCTGGCAGAA
>WEKX01023393.1:0-13095 GCA_013390025.1 Pitta sordida
CAGTTCTGAGCTCCCCAGTTTAAGAAAATGTGGAACTGCTTGTGGGGGTACAGAGAAGGGCAAGAAGGATGGTAAAAGGACTGGAGAACAAGCTCTATGTGGAGTGACTTTGGGAACTGGGATTGTTCAGGCTGGAGAAGAGGAGACTCAGAGGTGACCTGATTGCTGTTTTCAGCTACCTGAAGAGAGGTTGCAGTCAGGTGGAGGTAAATTTCTTCTCTCAGGTGGTCAGCACCAGAATAAGAGGACATGGCCTTAGGCTATGCCAAGGGAGGTTTAGACTGGATGTCAGAAAGAGGTTTTTCACAGAGAGAGTGATCTCTCAGTGGAATAGTCTGCCCAGGGAGGTGGTGTATTCACCATCCCTAGAGGTGTTTAAGAAAAGACTGGATGAGGAACTCAGTGACATGGCCTAGATGATGGGAGGCTCGGATGGATGGAGTGTGGTGCCCACGTCTCCAGGGTTGTGAGTTCAATCCCTGGGTGGGCGCTCGCTTGGGAGTTGGACTAGGTGATGGTTGTGGGTCCCTTCCAACTCCAAATATCCTGTGAACCTGTGAATATGTTATATATCTGCTAGGTAACAAGAACTTTTTGCAGAATATAAAGTCTAACAGTTAAAGGGCACAACTAAACTATAAAGAACACACTGTATTAAGCTGTTTATTTTTTTGACTGTATATTTTTAGATTCTACAGTTATATCATTATATTTATATACAAATGTTGATGACACTTTTGTTACCAAAGAATATTAATTTCAGTATTGCATGAGGAGAGAATAATTTGCAATGTTCCACATTTATAAATAAATGAAACCCACAAATTAAAAAAATAAAACATTTAAAACAGCTGTTAAATTGATGTGAAATGGTGTTAAAGAAAACTCATGGCTTAATCAGTTCCATAGTAGCTCCTTATGCCCTCAGCAATGCAAAATGCCTGCAAGCGCAAGAAGATTCATTTTAACACACAAAATTTAAAGGAAAATAAATACAAAAATCTATCTCATTTAAACAAAATTATAGTCATGTTTCTGATAGATCTGGTATAATATTTATTTTCTGGAAGTGGAAAAGGGGTAGTAAACTTTAGGAAAAAATATTGGATATACTCCGTATAGTGGGGTAAATGATGGTCTTCGCAAGAAAAAGGAGTTAGAATTATTCACAGGCTTTAAGAATTTTATATGTAGGCTTTCAGTATTCCAAAAGTAAACCATTGCAATAATCTTCTATTTTATCTGTTCTGTCTTAAATGAGCTTATACTTTGGCTACCATAGCTACTTCCTGTTAGAGTTTGCACATGTAGCCCATTATCTAAGTATGACATAACCACAGAATCACAGAATATTCTGAGTTGGAAGGGACCCACAAGGATCATCAAGTCCAGTGCCTAAGTGTATGGTCATACAGGGATTGAACCCACAACCCTGGTGCTAATCTCAGGGTCGTNACACTACCCATTAGTACAGACATTAAGCATGGGTTTGTAGTTGGAAGCAGCTGGTGGCAAGGACCAATGTCCTCACTATACATGTTTCAGGAATTTTTACTTCAGACTAGTTCCAGTTCAGTCTAGAAGACAACATGTCCATCGGCCGCCATTCAACGTGGAAGTCGGGCTACGCAGTTCTGAATTAAGACCGCGGGTGCACGATATAGGAGGTTCGACTGTATTTATATAAAGGCTGGTTAGGCTAAAGACTAGTTCTTAAGCTTCCTCAGAAAACAAAAAATAGCGCAGAATCTATAACCACGGGCAACATCTACAATTTACAGTGTTTAAGGTCATCAAATGTNAGTTGGAAGGGACCCACAAGGATCATCAAGTCCAGTGCCTAAGTGTATGGTCATACAGGGATTGAACCCACAACCCTGGTGCTAATCTCAGGGTCGTGTCATCGTCTTTTTTTTTTTTTAATGTAATAACTTGTCTCCTTATCCCATCATTCCATTATCTCGACCATGTCACAGAGTTCCTCATCCAATCTTTTCTTAAACACCTCCAGGGATGGCGACTCCACCACCTCCATGGGCAGTCCTGGAGAAATGCAGAATTTATGGGCGACATTTACCTCTTCTTCCAGGCTGATGACACCAGAACGAGAGGGCATGGCCTCAAGCTACGCCAGGGGAGGTTTGAACTTAATGTTAGGAAGCAGTTTTTCACAGAGAGAGTGATTGCACATTGGAATGGACTGCCCAGGGAGGTGGTGGAGTCACTGTCCCTGGAGGTGTTTAAGAGAAGACTCGATGAGGAGCTTAGTGACATGGTCTAGCTAGGGGGTGTAGGGCTGGATGATCCTGGGTCTTTTCCGGCTCGGAGTGGCCTGCTAGACTGTGAGGGAACTAGGTTTGNGCTGGTGGCAAGGACCAATGTCCTCACTATACATGTTTCAGGAATTTTTACTTCAGACTAGTTCCAGTTCAGTCTAGAAGACAACATGTCCATCGGCCGCCATTCAACGTGGAAGTCGGGCTACGCAGTTCTGAATTAAGACCGCGGGTGCACGATATAGGAGGTTCGACTGTATTTATATAAAGGCTGGTTAGGCTAAAGACTAGTTCTTAAGCTTCCTCAGAAAACAAAAAATAGCGCAGAATCTATAACCACGGGCAACATCTACAATTTACAGTGTTTAAGGTCATCAAATGTGGCTCCCTACAAAAGGTCTTAGTTTGTCTGTGACACGTTGCATCCACTCCCAGTCTTGCACACCATTCCACTGACATTGTTATCTCACTTTAGTTGTAGACACCCCCTGCACCTATGATTTTCCAGTATGTTTACCATAAGGACCTCTACCCACATCTACCTCTCAAAGTCCAAAGTCAAATCTGAAAACATGTTGATGTTAGAATAAAACAAATTAATTACCAGAAACTGTGAGACTGGACATCCAGTGAGAATTATTACTTGAGGGTGGACTGCTGTCATTCTTAACTGTGGACTTAGATTCCTGTACCACTAATCCTTTTCCTTCATACATACTGCTTACCTATACTTGGTAGGAGGCTTGACACACACTCCATAATATTGATATTGTCAGATATCCTTTTCCAAAGTCATCCTAGTGCTAATCCTAAGTATGACCTCACCCTGATGAAGAATGACCACAACTGACACCATTTATTTCCCTAACTACACTGATACAACATGAAGCTGGTGCAGCTACACAGCAGTTAAGGACCTTTGCTACCTGCCTGGTAGTTCAGAAGTTGAGGAAATATTTTCAGTCAATTTATTTGATTCCCACAGAAGATGGAAATTAACTCCCTGAAGTGAGGATGAATTCAAATTTAGTGTGACATTTAAAGCACAAAATGGCACACTGCGCCATATTCATTAGTAGCTATAGAATGCATCTAAGTAATCTCCTGAAAATAAGCAAAGCTCTGGTTAAGTGACATTTCAGTAGATGTTGTCACTCTAGCAAGATCCAGGTTTCCCTGCCATTGCGTTCAAGTCAAGTTAACTTTTCCTCGGCTCTTTATTTATAGATGTAATACTCCAAGTGGTGTTCAGGGGCTTCTTACTATATGAATAACTGCCTCTCACAGATTCTACAAAATGCATTTTTAATTTAGGTGTGTTTCAAAATACTTTCTGGAATATATCTAGAGTATCTTCAGACAAAACCGTTTCAAGTCATAATCCATTCCAAAAGTTTAACGCAAATATGTCCAGCTAACCTTTCTCCCCGATGTAAGACAATACAATCTATTTCCAAAAAATAGACCTCATCTTAAACTTGGGCTGGTATTGACTGTGATCTGGATTTTGTGTTTTCTTACTGGAAGAATGGGGAGAATGGTCTGTGGGCAATCAGTATAGATATGATTAGATTTGGATGACATTTTAGTAATATAAAACTTGAAGAAGCCAATTAATTCTTTTCTACCTGCAAGATTTAGGAATAGAACTATTGTCAATACATTTTTTTTTTTACTTTGTTTATGGTTCTTCTAGTCATAATTAATGTTATGTTTGGGCTTGCAAATCCAAAACTTGAGTTTAGTTTTGTCTTTGAGACTGAGCAGCCTTCAGGAAGAAGACTGAAGAAAAGTCTGGAGTCAATTGTGGTCAGCAGTTTATATTCCCTTCACTGGATGGGTGGTTCCTTTGGCTAGAATTATTATTGAGAGCGAGGTTATTTGGGGAAATGCAGTAGCAGAAGAACCCGTTTCAACATCTGGTGCCTGGTTCTCAGAATAAGGAAAAGGAGTTGTTTTAGGTCAATACTTTGTGCTCTTTTATTCTTATAATTTGTTCCATGACCTTGGTTAAGTTCAACACTTACATTTTGGGCCACTGTTTGGGAATCTGCAGACTGAAGGTAGCTACATGTCTCAAGATTAAGTGATGTTAAGGGCAGCTGTCACTTTGTGTCTGTCTTGTCCTCTGGAGATTTGTAATTCCTGACCTTTGCTAGGTTTAGAGTTAGAGCTGGACTTGAGATTTGAGATTTGTAAAATGAAGAGCTCCCTCAAATGCTTGAAGCTGCACACTGTTCAGCATTATGCAAAGGAATTGTATTGCCTGTGTATAGTATTTTATTATGCAAAGGAATAGTATTGCCTGTGTATATATTTTTAAAGTATTTTTTTTCAGCCTAATTTCTATGTTTTCTTGTTGAGTTTCATTCCTGAGAAACAAATGTTAAGCTAAATTCAGGAAAAGTAGCTTGAGGTGAACTTACATTTTAAAGCTTGGATTTGTCTCAGGTTGACACTTGAGTGGTTTGAGAATTTAAATATTACATATCTCTCTCATTTAGTTTCTGAAGTATTTTGAAAATTAGGGATTAGGAAATAACTTGTTTTGTTGGAATATATAGGTTTTGTTTTCTTGTCTTCAGTGAATGCTGACAGCCAGGGTAAATCTAGATTTAGACTGGATAACCTAAAGACTGAAGACACTGCTCAGATGGTATGGTCCTAATAGCTGGAAGTACTAGCCATGGGCTAGAATTATGGTTAAAGTAGAGCATAAACTATGAAGAGCCATACTGCTTATGCTTATGCTATAACGTAGGACCTTCAGAGATTGGTGTCTATAATTAACAAAATATTATTTCCTTTGTTGTAGTTAGATATACAGTCAGCCCTTGAATACTACAGTATCATGGGTCTTGCCCCCTCCCTGCCCCACGCAGCCCTCCATCAATGTAGAGTGGCAGCTCATTAATATGCAAATTTGCCCTGCACCCTCACACCGCCCTCCAGCGCTCTTTCAGCACTGCCCTGCTGTGTGTCGGTGTTTGTGTTGGTGCTTACCAGTGCCCGTGGCCACTCCATAGCGGGAAAAAACCTTTTCTGCTCAGCTGGGGACACTGGTGCAGGGAGCTGCATGCACCGCTGTCCCGATGTCTCTCCGTGTGGGTAGACCTGGTCTCTCCATACTTGGGGTAGATGTCCAACCCAAGAAAATCTCAGACATGACGTCTAACCTGAGAGTGTGTAAATCTTTCATAACTGCGTGCAGCCTCTTTGCTCTGAGCAGACCGGAGTGGGGCAGGGCAGGAGCCACTTGGAGTGGACCTACAGCAGACCCTTGCTCTGAGCGGAGCGGGACAGGGTGGGCTGGGCCCGGTGCGGGTGTAGTACTGGCAAAACTGCTGTCGCCACCTCACTCGGAGCACAGTGGGGCAGGCACAGCGCGAGCACAGCAGTGTGCCTGTGGTCCATGAGGCATGGTGTGGAGGTTGATTTGAATATTCATGACTGTCAGTTTGCACAGGCGCAGCCACGAAGCGGGCCTCCTTAATTGCTGAGAAATCTCACCATGTAGAGGTGAAGCCACTATCTGGGAGGTGTGAAGTGGAGAGGATTTACTGTAGTTTAGTTTAGAGTTAGGCATAGAAACTGAGTAAAGCTCTAAAGAATTCCCAATCTCAGGACATGGAGTTAAAGAGAGCACATAGAAGTCTATGTGTTTTTTCCTCTCTCACCTGTAGAGATTAGCTTCCTCAGTTATTAAAAGGTAGCTTCTTGGCACAGGTTGATTTCAATTTAGATGTAAATAAAGATATGTTTTTTTGAACAGTTTCCCTTGTGCCCTGCACATATGTTAATTCACTTCTGTGATTCTTTTCAGAGATTACCTAACCATGTCTCTTTGAAGACAGTTCAGTTCAAAAGATATGTATCTCTACAATTTGCTATTTTCCTGTACAATTTGTTAAGACTGGTAAGTTTGTGCAAGATTTATCTTCTCCTGTTCTACACAGCCCTTGTATTTCCTCATTAATTCTTCATCTCTTGAAACAGAAATTCTCATTGTTCTAGAAAAAGACAACACTTTTGTCATTGCACTGCAGGGTTTACCTTATTTCCCTCTTTCCTTCCTGTACAGTTTTCCATCTCTCCGGTGGTCGTCCACAGGGATAGATACCCAGAGAGATGTCTAGCACTGGAGAGGTCATTTAAATAATTCCTTCCAAGAAATATAATAGAATCATAGAATCATACAATGTTAAGGAGTTGGAATTGACCTTAAAGACCATCTAGTCCAAGCTCCCCCTGCTATGAGCAGGGACAGCTGCTCTTTGACCAGGTTGCTCAAGGATTTATCTGTCCTGACTTTGAATATTGCCGGGATTGGGGCATCCACAACCCCCCTGGGAAACCTGTTTCAGTGTCAAATCATCCTCACAGTAAAGAATTTCTTTCTAGTGTCTTACCTAAGTTTCCCCTCTTTCAACATTACTCATTGTTCTATAACTACAGTCCCTGTTGAAGAGTTTGTCTCTGGCATCCCTGCAGATCTCCCTCACATACTGGAAGGTTGCTATGAGGTCTCCTTACAACCTCCCTCCTCTGGACCAAACAATCCCAACTTTCTCAGCATATCTTCGATATTTTTTGTGTTACAAGTCTTCCTATTCAGTATAACCCTTGCTGATTGGATTGTTCCTTGTTATTTCAGGCCATGTTCCAGTATCCAGGGCTATGTTTACGAGAACATGTCTTGCCTCCTGGCTCCCAGTGCAAGTTTTATGGCACCAGTCACAGACATAGAGTTAAGTCATCCCATATCTGTTGCCCCATGGTATAAGACAGCCTCAACCATACTCTTTTAGGGAAGAGTCCCTACCCTACAGTAACTTCTGAGCTTGTACTTGGACATTATTTGCAGTAGCAGGGGACAGTACAGGAAAACTTCATACATGCTAAGAAATACATAAAGTGGACAATTTCATACATGTACTCAACCCATGTCTTTTCCTTGATTAGGTTATTGGCATAGACATAGCACAGATGTCCTTTTTTCACAAGGAATAAAAATTTATTTCCTCTTCCCATTATTCGGTGGAAATCTGTCAGTGACACTACACACAAAGTCATGATATTCGTTTTAAGAAATAGCTAAAAGAATACCAAGAACTTAAAAATGGAATTTAAAATGGAAAAAAATCCCTTGAACAGAAGCAGATTCAGACAATGGCTTAAGGGCTAAGCTTGTCAGCAATTTCAGTTTAAACTCCCACTGCAAACTAGTTCATGATCCATGAATTATACTTAAAATGAATCGAAGCGACACATGCAGGTAAAGTAGGATTTTGCTTTATTTTATTTCAAGTTAGACAAGGTCTCCAAATTAGTAACAAAGCATGTAAATATTTTGTTGGAATGATTTTGAGCATGAAAATCAAAGCAAAGCTTGGATCCAAAAGTCTATCTGTGCTAAGCGTGATAAGAATACTAAAGGCAATCTCTTTCACTGCACTCTGAGAAAACTCACGGTGAGGAATTTTAATTTGAAAATAACATTTTATCTAAAACTGCAAATTCAGACTTCCAAAATGTCAGGAGCCAAATGCATTCTTTATAAAGATTAGTGTAGTGTATATAGTGTAATAGGGAAGTTTATTTTGCCACTACATTTCTTTGATCTTGTGAGTGCTTTCACAACCCCATTTTCCCCTTTGTTTCTTTCAGTTATGAGGCCATAAACTCAGATTTATGATAATGTTAGTGTTTTCCCACAGAATGATCGGTATGTCCCAGATTCAGCCTTGTGGGATAAACATGAGCAACTAAGAAAAAAATTGTTTGAAAAGGATGTAATTCTTTCAAAAACACAAATGGGTGGCTCTGCAAGGGCTTTCAGATTCACAGCTTCTCTGGTCCCTCTATTTCACAGAATCACAGAGTCACAGAACTAGTACGGTTAGAAAAGACCATAGAGATCATCAAGTACAACCCATCACCTATTACCTAACCTAGCCAAACCTGTTACCTAACCTGTTGCCATCCTGCTACCAACACACCATCCTACCTATAACACACTACCCTAATATCTAGGTCATGCCACCAAGTACATCATCCAACCTTTTCTTAAATGCCTCTAGGGACAGTGATTCCACCACCTCCTTGGGCAACCCATTCCACTGAGAGATCACCCTCTCTGTGAAAAAGTTCCTTCTAATGTCCAGTCTAAATCTCCCCTGATGCAGTTTAAGACTGTGTCCTCTCGTTCTATCACTTGTAGCCAGAGAGAAGAGACTGACCCCTAACTCGCTACAACTCCCTTTCAGGTAGTTGTAGAGAGTGATAAGGTCACCCTTCAACCTCCTCTTCTCCAGACTGAACAACCTCAGTTCTCTCAGTCACTACTCATAGGGCTTGTGTTCCAGCCCCTTCACCATCCTTGTCNAGTACACTGCATATGCTCCATAATTTTGCCTGGCACTGAGGTCAGGCTGACAGGTCTATAATTTCCTGGGTCCTCTTTTCTACCCTTCTTATGGATAGGTATCACATTGGTCAACTTCCAATCTTTTGGGACCGCCCCAGTAAACCAAAACCTCAGATAGATGATTGAGAGAGGCTTAGCGAGCTCATCTGCCATAAACCTTCAAAAGCCATTTGCCAAAGACAACACTCAAAAATCTCTGCTCTGTTGAATGAGAAGCTGAGGACCTGAGCAAGTCTGTAAGAAATTACTTTTAAGAGAAAATAAATGGATTTCATGCACTCTTTGGACTTCCTACGCAAAGTGAAAACATTGAATGTTACCACTTGTCTGAATATTGATAAATGCACTACTAACAGTCTACCAGATTAATCCCTGCTCTTGGACACCTACTTTCCTTGAGTTGAACAGGAGTACATACCTGCAGTCTCTCCAAGGGGTCATCACCTGATGTCTGGTATGAAAATGGCTCATAAAAGCAGCTCCTTAGAATTCATAAGTTCCATCCAGGAGGAAACTCCAAAATTAATCAGGAATTCTGAGTTAACAAAAATCTCAAAGCAGAACCACGTAAGTATTTATTTTGAACAGCATAAAACTAATATATAAGAAATATACCATTCCAGGAGGGTGGTAGAACAACGTTTTTACCGATGTATTTTTCTGTTTGTCCTAAATAAGATACCCTCTTCCATGCAATATATTTTAAATAGCCTGGTAATTTCCTATGGAAAATATTTTAATCTGCTCTACTGACGAGAAGCAGTTTCTGGGAAATGTAAGTCTGTCACAGTCCAGTCAGCTAGGCTGGACACATGATGGTTTGTTTGCAGGATCTCAGAGTGCAAAACAAAATTTCAAGAGAGGGTTTAGCTTTGGTCAAAAAGTGAAACTTTATTAAGTGCCCATAAAGCGGCAACGCGATAGATGAAAATGTGAAAGTAAAGAGAGGGAGAAGAGGTTATAGCTACTGCCATGATGAAATCCTCAAAGGCGTCCCTCAAAGATCCGTCGTCAATCAGGGCGGGAGAAGCTTCCAAAGTTCTGTTGTTAGGGGGCTATCTTTTATACGCCTTACCCCCTCATCTGTCCCATGATACTTTTGCCAAGCTCTGCCTTTCCCTGCCACGCAAGCAGTGTCCAAGGCGTGGACAGGGCCAAAAGCGAGTGGCTCATTGACCAAAGAGGAGTGACCAAGGCGTGGTCGAGGCCAGAAGCGAGTGGTCTTCTGCCAGGGGGTGTGTTTCATAACAGGTCCATCTTTTCTGGACAGCAGTGTGTACGGTTCCTTGATTCCAGAGAATAGGTACAGAGTGTGGCATTCCATCTCTCCATATCAGAGAAGGGTGCAGCACCTGGGGACCACAGCACTCATTGTTCTGGGGTACATGTGCCTTGGTTTCCATAGGAACCATACTCCAGTCACAGTCCAGGGAGAAGCAACCTGGCAGGTAGGTTGCTGCAAACTCTTGTAGCCTAAGCTTTTCGGCGTACTTTATATTGTCCAAGTCCCTGATAACAATGTTGAGACAATATTTTTCTTCTTTGACCAACTCTTACAAAGTCTCATAATATTTTTGGATTGATAGGAACACTTTAAATGACAGTCAAAATAAAATTAATTAAAGGTGATCTCAAAATCAAAATGCAATCAATCTGCAGGTGAAAGTGAGTGCTGAATAAACAACTTCTAGGGATATCAAGGGTAAACTTGATATTATACCACTTAATTGAAACAAGATCTTGAACTCAAAATAAAAAGTTTAGCAAATACAGAGGATAACAAACAGCCCTAATATTACTGTTCTAAAGGGAGGCAATAACAGGTGAGTATCAATGGAGATCATCTATCTTAGCTAAAATCATTGCAACAGTGGTAAGAAAAGTGAGAATCTAAAGAGCATAATTTGTAAAGACACCAGAAATACCAGGTAATACTACCCTTGATTCTTGGTTTAGGGTAACTTAACCTTGAATTAACTTAAAGTTCTCTTTCCCAAAAAAGACACAGATGAACATGCATGCCATGAGTCCACTCCTCCTAAAATAATTAGCAGATGTAATTGTACAGAGAAACAAGAGCATTACACAGATAATTCAGTTAACTAATAGTCAAAAAAATGCTTGTAAATTGCAAAGATTATAATTTAAAGTGGGCCTCACAGGTATTACTTATATTGGAGGTTTTAAATCAGACTAATATTTCTGCAAATAAGGCAAACTGAAATATGTGCCTGGCCATATGATCCTATGGCAATGTCAGTTCTACATGTTTATAGCTCATGGAGCAGCAATAGTTATGCACAAATGCTAAGCAGAATGGTTTGGTTCTTTAAAAAAAAATAAAATTTTCAGGACATTGAAATTCTGTGTAAGTAGCTGAACTGAAACAATATTGGATTTCAACATCTGAAAACAATCTGGTTTCATTCAGATGGATTTATTTTTTTAAATATTGTGCAACATAAAAGATATATGACCAATCACACAGGATGAAAGTATCCTCAGATGACAGATCAGAAAACGAAAGACCATAAGGAAACTTCAGCTAACATGTCAAACGAGCAAATTTCTCATGCTACCTTTTTTACTAGAATTCACTTCTAAACTAAACTTTAAAACTTTAAAAAAATGTGGTTTCCTATTTAATTGTTTTGTAGACCCAAGCACTCACATATACTTATGCCTGTTTACATCTTCAGGAAATTCTCAGCCAATAGAATGTATTTAAGAAATTATTTAACCTAAATTAAGCATTAGAAATGCCCTCAGTTAACAAAAACCTATTCCATTGAAATGTTCAGCAATGCTTGACTAGAGCCTAGGCATTTCCTCTGTCATTAACATTTTCCTTTCTGTAGTGTTCAGTGTAGAATTTCTAACTACTGTTCTTTCTATTTTCTTGGCCTGCTTCTTGTATTTCATTTTCATTTGCTGCTAAATCATTCAGTTTTTTACTACTGCTGTAGAAATATATGTCCAGCCATTCTGCTTGCAGTTGGTGGAAATGTATATTACTGTAATACTATCCTCCCAAACACATCATATCTTCCCCATATGTGCCCTTGCATCCTGCAAGTTTTATACCTTTGTAAGGTTGAAATTTTGTTCAAGGTTTGGATCTGGTTTTATTTTTAGGTAAAAAAAGTAATTCAGGCAAAGACTCCAGTTGTTTTTGACACATCTGCTAGTATCCTCTGTGGACCTTGTGTCAGACACAGTGCTGTCTCTGTCTGAAGTACATCAGAAGTACATTTGCAAAAGATTAGTATGTGTTGGTCATGTATGAATAATTTAAAGAAACTTTCTGTTATAGCATGGGATTATGTTAACTGACCTAATGGCTAATTCTTTCTTGCCATCACAGTGCCAGTGTTTGGCCACATGAGAAGAATTTTTCCCTGAACCCTGTCGCTTAACTGTGCTCAAACTGAACCTAGAAAAACAGTGAAAAAGACAAATGACCCCCTGTTAAGTGTGAATTCGTTTCATGTCTTGGACACTTAAAGACCTTGCATATAGTAAATTCTTTAAACATGTTATTTCTGGAGAAACAGAGTGCCCTTTCCATGTAAAACTTTGCAGTTTTGATTTTAGTAGGCAAAATTAATGAAAAGTTAACAAGCAAGGCTTAGTTTTCTATTACAGAACTAGGTGAAAAGTTATAGGAAAAAAACAGGATCAAGAGGATTAACTTGATGGGTTAGAATATACTTGCAACACTTCACCTCTGTCTCACTTAGGATTTTCCTAGGCATGGCTTAGTCATCATGGAGCAAGAACCACTCTGTTCTAGTGTTATGGTTTAGGGGGTTTTCTGCTGCTCTGGTAGCGAGGGGGTTAACAGCTCAGTTCTTGCCTAGGCTCTCTCCGTGCTGCCAGGGCCTTCAAGGTTACAAAGTAGAGATAAAGGCGTCTCTGCAGAATAACATACTTGGGAGAGAAGAAAAAGCAGTAGTAAGATGTAGCGTGCCAGCTCAGAACCTGCGTCGGGAGGCTGAGAGATTTGAAGGCCCCAGGCCCACGAGAGAAGGGGTAGAGATGTTCTTCCAGGCATCCCGCTGCTGCTTGTGAATTGGACTGACCATGGTGAAAACCTATGGACCAAAGAGAGAGAACCAGGACCGCAGAATCCGTCTAAGCATTAAGACTGAAGATGGAGAGGTAACGCTGGACAAACTGCTGATGTTTTGAAGCCCCGAAACAGAAGCCTAGAGCTAGCTGAGAGCTCGGCAGAGATCCTTGGACAGACTTTTTGTGCCTTGTGGTGGATCTATCTGTGTACTTTTGGGTGGGCTTATTATGAAGCAGATAAAAACCAGTACTTAAAAGCTGCAATCCTGGCTGTGACTTCTGGACAACAGAGAATTTTTCAGAAGAACTGTCGTCCTCAGG
>WEKX01023393.1:17486-28306 GCA_013390025.1 Pitta sordida
CAGAGGGTAGGAGGGCCCTTCAGAGGGACCTTGACAGACTAGAGAGATAGGTAGATTCTAATGATATGAGATTTAACAAGTCTAAGTGCTGGATTCTTCACTTTGGACATAACAACCCCATGTATCGCTATGGGCTCGGGGATGAGTGTCTGGAGAGTGGTGAAATGGAGAGGGATTTAGGAGTAATGATTGTCAGAAAACAGTATGAGCCAGCAGTGTGCCCAGGTGGCTAAGAAGGCCAATGACATCCTGGCCTGTATTAGGAACAGTGTGGTCCATCGGACTAAGGAAGTTATCCTTCCGCTGTACTCGGCGCAGTTCAGACCACATCTTGAGTACAGTGTCCAGTTCTGTTGTCCCCAGTTTGAGAAGGATGTTGAACTGCTTGAGAGGGTCCAGAGAAGGGCGACAAGGATGGTGAAAGGACTGGAGGACAAGCCCTATGGGGAGCAACTATGGTAACTGGGGTTGTTCTGCCTGGAGAAGAGGAGGCTCAGAGGTGTTTTTTACAACTACCTGTGGGGAGGTTGCCGCCAGATGGGTGAGGATCTCTTCTCTCAGGCTGACGACAACCAGAATGAGAGGACATGGCCTTCAGCTACACCAGGGGAGGTTTAGACTGAATGTTAGGAAGAGGTTCTTGCCAGAGAGAGTGATCTCTCAGTGGAATGGACTGCCCAGGGAGGTGGTGGAGTCGCCGTCCCTGGATTTGTTTAAGAGTAGGTTGGATTAGGCATTTAGTGCCATGGTTTAGACAATGGTTTGCTGTTGTTTTACAGGTTGTACTCAATGATCTCCAAGGTCTCTTCCAACCTTGCAAATACTGTGATACTGTAAATGTAGTCTCTGTGCCTCTGGTTGCCTTGCAGTGCCAACCTTTATGCCAGGGCAGTCCTCAGGAGTCATACACTCTGCTGTTTCCGATTTTTCCCCACCATACTCAGACATTTTATGACCTATGTTCCCCTCCTTGATTCTGACCTCCGTCTGTAGGCTGATGTCCTGGTTGAGCCTTAGCTTGTCCTCATCCTCAGAGAGCTTCTTTATGCCTGGGGCTGGAACTGCCTCTGTGGCCCTGGCTGCTCTGCTCCTGGCTGGGGTGGTGGGACAGACACTGCCCTGAGGCTCCTGGGGAAGCCCCACCACACCTAGCATTTACAGGGAGCCCAGGGCCCCTGGATGAACAAAACAGACGTGTAAAAATATTAACTTCCTTTTGAGTTTTATCTGCGCATTCAGTGGACTTAAATACCCATAGAGAATAATCTGCCTTTAATTATTATCTATCAAAGCCTCTGACTCTCAGATAATTAAAAACATATCCAGAAAGATTGGATGGTGTGACAGCATCCCATTCCCCTTTGCCAGATTAAGGGCAGGACTGAAATAGAAAATTCTGTTTGAGAAAACTGTTGAGGTCTAAAATTATATTTTCCTTCTAAATTAGAACCAAACTAAAACCTTTCAAATATTTTCAGAGAAGAAAATTGTGGTGAAACATCTGTTTTCTTATCACAGAATCACAGAATCACAGAAAATTATGAGTTGGAAGGGACCCACAAGGATCATCTAGTCCAACTCACCATCTAATACCCGTACAGCAACCGAGAGCACATCCCAGAGCGTAATACCAACCTAGATGCCTCACAGTCTAGCAGGCCACTCCGAGCCGGAAGGGGCCCAGGGTCATCCAGCCCTACACCCCCCAGCTAGACCATGTCACTAAGCTCCTCGTCCAGTCTTCTCTTAAACACCTCCAGGGATGGCGACTCCACCACCTCCCTGGGCAGCCCATTCCAATATGCAATTACTCTCTCTGTGAAAAACCGCTTCCTAACGTTAAGATTAAACCTCCCCTGGCGTAACTTGAGGCTGTGCCCTCTCGTTCTGGTGTCAGAAGTGTTAACTTTTGAATGAATATCTTTTGCCACTGGAAGCTATCCAAGAATCTACCTAAGCACTTGAAATTTCCCACTGTAAATGTTGTCAAAATTAAAATTTCTCTGAGAGACATCCTGGGTTTGATGCAGCTGCTTGAGTGAAGCAACAAATTGTCAGACTTGGGGACTAGTTAGGAACAAACTAGATGGAAAAGATGGGAAGGGGACAGGAACTTTGATATTAGCAGTGTGGCTTAACTGTTCCACGCAAGTAAGTGTATAAGTGGGGAGCCAGGGCCATAGACAACACAGACTAAGGCTGAGGTCAAAATCCATAATCACTTCAGATGACTTCCTACTGCACATGACTCTTCATGCTGTTTCTAGTGAATCCTAGTAGCCTTTTAAGCTTTATAAAATATACACACTAACATTCCGTAATTCATGTTTATTGTTGTAATTCAAACATATAAACAACGACTAATAAATTTCAAGTTATTACCAGAATGTGTCAAACATCAAGACAGATAGCTAGAGCTGAATGTGCTTGTTGGTTTTTTTTAATTATACAATAACATGGGATAAATGGACCATGAAATTTTACTGAAAAAATGTAAAACTAGATTTTACAGGGGGCTCAGTGGGATAACACATTCTTGGATTTTATTGGAGCCTAACATTGTCCTCAGCTTCTCAGACATAGTATGTTTCAGCTACCACTGTGTTATTCCAAATAACTATTATGAACAGATTCTGGTGGAGACATATATGACATTTATAGTTCTCAGCAAAACATTATTCCCAACAGAATTTCTCGGTTTCTCCACATTTAAAATTCCTTTGTGCTTTAATAAATGTCGAGTCAGCTCTACTTATGTTAGGCAAGAGATTTTATGGGAAAGCATATGCAATGAGCTAACAAAACCTCTGCACTTGATTAGACGCAAAGATCAAGTCTATGATTCAATTTATTGTTAAATGTTAATGCTTTATCTTTATCTGCTTTATCCACCCTTTACAGTTCCTCATATGAGTCCTCATTTTGAAGTACTGTAAATGATATCATTTCACTTGAATCAGGAATACCTGATTTTTTTGTCAATACCAAGTCTTGTGTTTTGTACCTATAATTCTGAGTATTGCTAGTATTTTATGAGGCTTTTCAGAAGACTTTGTTTCTCAGGCAGTGTCCCTGATGATCTGTGCAGTAAGGCTGAACAAATTGTGAAGACACAGTGTTACATCTAGCCTTGGGAAATGAGATATGGCTGTTCCCAAGTTTTATGAGTTTCTGAGTTATGCAAGCAATTTGTCATAATACACATAATTTCATGGTTTGTTTTTTGTGTGACCCCACTGGAGCAGACATACAATTGTCAGGCACTTGGATGATTTTGACTGCTGTTACCACACAGAAGGGAGTGACTCAAGATAAAATGGTGCTATCATCAAATCATAATCAAATGCCAGGCAAAGCACAGGAATTTATCCACAGACACAGGTTTGCTCAAAAGCATGTGCAGAGACTAATATCCCCACAGAATCCTCCTCCTGCTTTGTCCAAGAGTTCTTCCTATGATTAGTGAGGAAGCAAAGCGAAGAGGAGGACAGTGTTAAATCCTAATGTGATGGATATCTGATTCTTGTGTCTTGCATTATATAAGTTTCCCTGAGAAACAATTGTGGGAGCCCTTATACAAGCTGAAATTTTACAATAAATTCGAATATGTGTGAATAGAGGTCTGCAACACTACACTGTTCTGTGTGTCTCTGTCCTCAAAGTAGATGCTAGGAGAAACTGTGCTTGTGGTGTGCTGTAGGGTACTATGACATTTTCTTTATGCTTGGGAAATCTATATGCATTGGTGTGCTCTTCAAGCCTTCACAGTATCTCCTTCCCCTGCAGCCTCTCACAGGCATTCCGCTGGAATAGTGCCTGTAAAGGGTAAAAAGTAGACTCAGACTTCCACTTTCTGATAGTTAGAACTGCAGTTTTGCTCAGTTTATCACAGGCAGTGCTCTGTACTAAGAGAAACCTATCTATCTTTTCATTTTTTATTCTATTCATATTCTCAAAGTACACAAGTTCCTGCAATTTAAATTCTAGTTAAAGGAGTTGCCCTTAGCTCAGCTTGACCTAAGAGATGCTTGTTACTCTTCTTTTATACTATTTGCTATTGCCCAACTGCCCTTCTCTGCAGGAACAGCAGGAGGATCTTCTGGGGGTTAGGTTGTAGGTGGTGGCGCGGAAGAAAATGAAGCAGAGACAAGGGAGGACAGGTAGCTGCTTGACTTTGTGGGACAGGGGTGATTTTGATCTGGCAGCTTGTGGGACCTTAACTTGTGAGCCAGTATCATGTGCTGAGACAACCTTATATGCTTTTCTTTTGCCATATGCCTGACTTGCCAAGGGTATGTAGCTTTACTTCCAAGAGGCATTCTCTTTCTTTCAGCTTATGTTAAGTATTACCAATGAAAAGGGAAACAAATAGAAGGTTTATATTATCCCTTGAAGGAGAAAATTATATTTGCAAAAAGCCCAAATTGATTTTAATTTTTTCTCTGTTTATATAAGAGAACAGTTTATTTCTGACACATTTCTAAAGCAACCAAACAGTAGTTTGCCTTTGGGAAGACATGATAAACAATTAAGAAAAACTTTCATTAATTAAATGGTTTGACTAATGCTGAGATTAAATCAGAGGAAGATTATGTACTCTTGACATCACATTTTGTTAGTGCAATGAGCTTCTGTATTGCAGTGGTATTGAGTTGATTGTGACCCACATAAAGGGACAAATAAAAATATTTGGAGAAAAGCACATTTCTACAATGTAATATGGCAGTCACTCTCAATTCTTTCTCATAAGAAAACACCACAGAAGAGTTAAGGTCAGAGATGAAAACACAGGTATGCTTTTGTGGTAAGTTTAAGCAGATATGAGTTGGTTCAGGAGAACAGAAGCCCAACTTCATGTAGGAATACCAGTTTAGCCCAAGACCAAGGTAATACACCCTATTTGACAGTAACGACCTTACTGAAGGTTCAATTACCAGTCTACAGTGACTCCACATGCAGATGACTTGCCATACTGAAAAAGTGTCTTTGCAGAACAGCAGGTAGATGTACTCTTACTCCAAAAAGTTGTAGGTGGCACTAACCTATGGCAAATATTCTGCCATTAGACAGACACTTAGCAATTCCTTTCAGATCCAGAAGACTGAGCTATCTGTGTCTGCATAAATACTGGGCTTCAATGTACTGTCAAAAGAAAGGTCCCTCTCCTCCTTATCTACTCTTTAAAATATTCTCCTGCTCTCTGCTGAGTTTCTAATAAAATTTATGCCTAATATTTTATCAATTTCAAATTCACTACGTTTCACTTTTAGAAAATAGCTCCTTGGGAGCCACCATTGTGTTTTCATTCTCCTGAAAATCTTACCACTATTCTCCACATGACTTAATGCTCTGTCTTTGTGTCAGGCTGCAGAGGACAGGAAAGTCTTTTACTCTACAGGTATGTAAGACTTCATGCATATGTCTGATGATAGCTGGGATTTCTATATACCACTCTCTTAAAAATAAATACCAAGGACTGCAACAGGATTTTCCTGACAATATATTCTTTCAGCTACCCCTCAAATATCTTATTTAACACAGAGTTTATCAACACATAAAAACTGTTGCTTGGAAATAGTTTGTATTCTTGTCTTTGCCCTAGTTTCAAGTTCCTTTTACTCATGCTAAACCTCTAGTAAAAATATGTTCCTAATCCTGTATTATCCTTTTCAGTACAGAACCTATTTTAGAATTATTGCTCTGGGCTTTCATTGATTTCTGTAGTTCTAATTGAGTTGTTTTTTCTTTTCTTACCAACTGATAAAAACCATTAAATATGCCATTTCTACTTGAAAATGGAAGTTGGTCTCTGTCATACTGTCCTCTTTTCTGTTTAAACAAGGAGGCTAAGAAATAGTTTAAGCCCCAGGCAGCATCATTATTATCTACATAGTGCTTCACTTGGAAAAGTCTCATTCTCCACTGTTCACTGTTTGTTTCTATGCCAGCTGTGTACATACTGACAGGAACATACATCCCTTTGCAAATAGCATATTTTATTTAACCACTCTGCAGTTTTCTCCGTTTCTCCTTGTCCTTTATGCAATATAATTTTTTTAACTGGTATATTCTAAATCCTATTCAAATGACATTTTCCTTTCTCATCAGCTTGGAAATTGAAATATACCACAGCCCAATAAGTTGTTCCATGCAACTGGGCTCAGATCTGCTTAAAAAACGTCATGTAGTTGTGGATATCTTCATGTGGGTGGTGAGTTGAATGTTCACAAAACAGGCTGAACCAGTGTATCAGGCAGGAAACAAAAGAGTTTCAAAAAGGAATACAAGAGTATCTTTATTATCAAATTATAAATACTTCTACAGATATGGTAGGGCCAGACTCTAGATAACACAGAACCCAGATCCCCATTTCCCCCTCCAAAATGTCTGCTGCTGCCAGATGGAAGCAAGTGACAACTCTGGTGTCTCAGGCTGGATCACCTGTACCTTGAGAGCAGGATGCTCTCCCCTGCTTTGGAAGCTGCGGAAGTCTGAGATTATTTCCAATAGACAGTTTGGGTACTGTCATAGTGTTTTGGAGCCTAAGAGTTTGACTACATTGAACTTTGGAACTCATGCCCTATGTCCAAATCATGGACTCTGGAACTATTTTGGCTGTATAGTTGTTTTCCTTTCCTTTTTATTGTATTATTTTCCCTAATCTGCCTCTAGTTCTGAAGTGAAGGAAATGCAAATCAACTTTCTGTTGATTTTCATGTCTTTTCTTTTATCACCAAGGATCTTTGTCTTTTGCTTAGCTAAAGGAAATGATACATGTTATTTCCATATATTTTGCATAGATATACAATTTTATATATATATTTCATATATGATTTGCTTTTAATGTGTTTGAGTATCCATGGAAATATGCTGGGTTATTAGAAAGTAATGAATTTTGCAGCTGGAATATTTATTTGCCATGTAACAAACATTGAAGTGTAGCTGTGACATCAGTACTTGGAACAAATGAGCCATTAATCAAGCAGGCAGCCTGACCTTCCCTATTTGCATGGTACTTTTGTCCCCAAGGTTTCTTTGTTTCCATTTCCAATTCCCAGTTGCTGACATTTTAGCTTAAAAACTGTAGCTATAACTATGGAGAAAAGACGATGGGCTGTAAAAAAGGACTTAATCCAGCATGATTATTCTTCATAATAATTGTACTTAAGAAGTTGATGGTTGAATGACATTCCTAATGCACAAGCAGTCATAGTAAATGGTAGTTTAAAATGCAGACAGCTATGGAGTGCATAAGTAGTAGATGTTTCATGACTGCACAAAGATATTTATCATGTTAGATGGCAATCCATAGAAAAAAAAAAATGGTGAGCAATATGTGATCCATATAGCAGCTTCTCAAACAGAGAAATGAACACATTTCTGCCCCGCCAGCCAGAATATGAGAAATCTGAATACAAAATGAGAGATCAGAAGAAAGGGTAATTTTACTGCAGGCTTCTGTTGGACAGGACCTGTGTATATACATCTATTCCTTTGTATACTTGTAAGTATTTTTCTGTACCACTGCTCATTTTTTAAAGAAATGGTAGCCCTTTGAGTCAGAAGTTTTCATTAACAGTGAAACAAGGTGTGTTTCTGTATGATAAGGAACTAGGAAAATGTCATTTGCTCATTGTTTGCTGCTGAAGACCACAGTCAGTGAAGACCACATCTTGAGTACTGTGTCCAGTTCTGGTCTCCCCAGTTTAAAAAGAATGTTGAGCTGCTTGAGAGGGTCCAGAGAAGGGCAACAAGGATGGTGGGAGGACTGGAGGATGAGCCCTATGGGGATTTGCTGCCAGGTGGGTGTGGATCTCTTCTCTCAGGCTGATGACATCAGAACGAGAGGACGTGGCCTTAAGCTACGCCAGGGAAGGTTTAGACTGAATGTTAGGAAGAGGTTTTTCCCAGAGAGAGTGGTCACTCATTGGAATGGTCTGCCCAGGGAGATGGTGGAGTCGCCATCCCTGGAGTTGTTTAAGGGAAGACTTGATGAGGAGCTCAGTGACATGGTCTAGATAGTGGGGAATTGGACTAGGTGACCCTGGGGGTCCTTTCCAACTCGGAATAGCCTGTGAACGTCCACCCAGGGATCAGGCCCAGAAGCGTGGGACCACGGGCACCATGCTCCATACATCCAAGCCTCCCAACATTGGGAGGCTTGTGCCTGGTGCAGCCCCGGTGCAGCCCCATGTTGGTGCTACTGCTGCCTTACACAGCCTCAGACTGGCCCTGGGAAGGTGTGCCCACTGCACCAAGGGAGGACATGGGGGGATGAAACCCTCCTGTGGCGTGGCAGTGACTTCTCTTCCACTGCCTTGTCCCTGAATACTGGGCCAGAGAGGGACAGAGAAGACCCTCTTCTCTCCCTTGTCCTGTCACATAGTGCAGAGAGGTTAGGGTTAGGGTTGTTCCGTAAATATGTGAAGTGAGTAGTGGCAAATGTGGCCAGTTTATAGGTGAGCAGGAGGGTGCAGACAAGATTTCCAGGACTGATGGTTAATAGGCCTGCTTTGTGCCAATGGCTGGGGAAGATATTAACTGGAGAGCTCCTGAGCTTCAATCCAAATACAGAAAAGCAATCTAAGACCTTCTGGCATGGTGTTTCTCACATAGGACATAACCTTTGAGAGTGCTTTACTACTTAGTTCACTATCAACAACTTCCTTTGAGAGCATACCAGTCTCAATGTAGCACAAATGTGGCAATTGGTGTTTTATTTTCAGCATATGGAAGGTCTTGTAGAAGAGAGAAAAAATATTTCAATTGCATTTGTTTCTCATAATGTAAATTTACCTTGTAGGCTTCACAGAAAATAACTGCAGCAAGTGTTTTCTTGGCCTAAGTAGGGAAAAGAAAAAATGAATGGGATCTAATTTCTTTAAGTTCATTTATTCTGGAATATCATCTGGTAATAAATTGTATGTTTGGAGGTTTTTTTAAATTCTTTCCTATTTCTGTTATTCTGATCTGGTCCCCCACTGAAGCTTTACTAGTTTTTCGTTTGAGAAGGCTCAAAGTTAAAACATGTTCTTCTGGGGAATATCAGTATCTTCTTTTTATGTAATACTGCAAAACCTTCTCCTCCAGTTCTGAGTTCTATTTTCAAGTCAGGTTCATCCTCAAACCAAAGTCCTCTTTGTATTCTAATATCTGTCCTGGATTCTTGATCTTTGTTGTGACATTTTCAAAAAATTACTTTTAGGAAAAAAAATTAGACCAGTGGAACTTTGATATTATGGAGCAGTACAGTTGGCCAGTGGTTCAAAATTGTGATTACCTATCCATATTCCAGTTAGCACAGAATATCGTTCATAAATCACAGATTAGAAGTATGGAGACACTTGTGGAAAAATCACCTGATTATCATCACCAGCAAAGGATTCCAGAACCAATGGCACATCAAAAAAGGAGAAAAAATTGCACTAACAGCAACGTTAGGATTCTTCTTCTCAATAATACTTTTAACAAGATAGACTGTCAATCAGTAGATAACATTACATCATAAAAGCTCTCTAAATTTATGGATACATTACAAGCAGCCAGGATGCATTACCAAATACAGTATATTAAGTTTTTTAATTGATATCAACTTGATAGTTTGCATGTGCTAAAATCGTTTCTCTTCTACTACAAATAACACTTGAAATGTCCCCCTCTGAGAGTAAGAAGAGATGATTTTCAACTAAGAGAACAAGCAAACAAGTTCTGAAGTACATTTTAAATTCCACAAATGCTCAACTGAAGAGAAAGTGGTGAAAGTGTCCAAAGACAGGACACTCATGAATTTGTATGCTGTTTATGTAATGTGTTTGCTCTCCAATACTTCCATAGTTTCACCCTATACATTGTTTCAGTCTGGAAGCAATAAACTTGCCAGGTTTAAAATTGACATTGAAAGGAATGTGTATGTTTTCTCTGAACCCCACAGACTTAGTCTTATTATTTGGTAAATTCATGTTAATCCTCCAAACAACTCTTTGGAAAATATGTCATTGAAAATGGCTTCCTAGACCGACTTAGTAAGCAGTCTTCATGGAGTTGGCTGAGTAAGCCTTTGTCTTTCTGATTTTCACCCTTGCTCTCCTTGAAGACATCCAGATATATTGGCCTTTTTTCTAGTTGACAGGAAACTGCTGTGATTGCTATCACCTTTCACTATTATTTACAGTGGCTTTGTGATAATATCTTCAGGAACTTATAGGGATGCATCCTGTCTTATCCTATGGACTTTCTCATGTCCAAATGGCTTAAGCATTCTCTGTGTGGTCAGTCGGTCCAGGAAGGTTGTCCTTCCCCTGTACATGGCGCTGGTCGGACCACATCTTGAGTACTGTGTCCAGTTCTGAGCTCCCCAGTTTAAGAAGGATGTTGAGCTGCTTGAGAAGGTCCAGAGAAGGGCAACGAGGATGGTGAAGGGACTGGAGGGCAGGCCCTATGAGGAGCGACTACAGGAACTGGGATTGTTCAGTCTGGAGAAGAGGAAGCTCAGAGGTGACCTCATTGCTGTTTACAACTACCTGTGGGGAGGTTGCCGCCAGATGGGTGTGGACCTCTTCTTCCAGGCTGATGACACCAGAACGAGAGGGCATGGCCTCAAGCTACACCAGGGGAGGTTTAAACTGAATGTTAGGAAGAGGTTTTTCACAGAAAGAGTGATTGCACATTGGAATGGACTGCCCAGGGAGGTGGTGGAGTCACCGTCCCTGGAGGTGTTTAAGAGAAGACTCAATGAGGAGCTTAGTGACATGGTCTAGCTAGGGGGTGTAGGGCTGGATGATCCTGCCTCCCTTCCGGCTCGGAGTGGCCTGCTAGACTGT
>WEKX01023394.1:8101-139145 GCA_013390025.1 Pitta sordida
CCCCCCGCCCCATTCATCTGTAGCTGTTTGGAGTTTCCAGGATAACTGCTATCTTACTTCATGCACATCATTTTCTGAAGAGTCATTTGTGGTATGGTTAAGAATTGGTTAAGAACTTTTGTCTTAGTGTTGCTCTTGAAAGGCAGGTTAATTCTCCCGTTTTTTTTCAGTTCCTAAATAGAAGCAGGGGTGAAGTATTTCAGATGACTTCTGTTCCTCCTCTAAAATAATAGCTAAATGCCTGTATGAATTTTCAAGAGCTTTTAAAATCTTTTCCAAAGATGTTTCTAGCTAAGGGAGTGATTCACTTACTTTGTATGTATTTACTCACATCAGAATGAGCATTTGTTTTGTGTGATCAAAACAAGGAGCTTCACATACCCTTATGTCGTGTGAAAGCAATATTAAATGATTTTAAACTCAAAACTTCTACATTTTAAAACTCTCTTCAGAATCTAATTTTGAAATGGCAAGAAGATGTTGAATATGAGAAATGTATCAGTGTCTCCATAGTAATATACAATGATCTCTTGCATTTCATGGAGTTCAAGTCCAGAAAAGTCCTGTGATAGCGGAATTCCATGAAGAAGTAGAAAATACATACGCAAATGACCCCCACTCACCACCCCACCCTCTCAGCCCTGGAGGACCTGCGGGTATTCCCTGCCCCTTCCCGAGCCGTGTACCAGTTGAGTGAAGGGAATCTTCTCTGCCCCTCCCCGCCACCAGAGAGTCTTGCTCTGCTCATCCCACGCTCCAACCGGGAGGAGACCATGGCTTTTGCTGTGGCCGCGCCGTCCCCAGCAGAAGGAGTCCCTTCATGGCCTTGGGGCAAGCAGCCGTAGTAAACAGTTGACACCGTGTTATAAAGCTTCCCCTTCATTTAACCTTCCCAACACACATAAGAGAGCAAACTCTGGGCAGTCCCTGAGCAAGTGAGAGGTGCCACCCCCTTGCCCCACGAGGCATGACGGACCTTCCCCCTGGCATGACAGAGGCACTCACTGCACATGTGTGGCTGTCTCGTGCTCATGTGATATGGAAAAAACCTGCAAAGGACTGAGGGAAGATGACATCTTCACAGGGGGAAAAAACCCACGAAGAATTGAAGCCGTGAAATTTGAGCCGCAAAGAACTGAGAGATTACTGTATATTTATTTATAAATATTTGTATTTCTAACAGTACACCAAGCTATGAGAAGACAAAAGTCTGCAGTTTCCTAGAAAATAATGAATATGAAAATTACTGATACTGTAATTTTTTAAAACTTTCAATAGCCAACGAAAATAATGGTGTTTTTATAGCTGTTCCAGTATCTCTCACATTCTTGCCCCTTTCTGTTTGTCATTACTTATTCTTCATCTCTTGATGTTTGCATTGCGATTTCTTCTTTAGAAGGAACAAAGAGATGCAGCGTATTTGTTCTGAAGAGCCCTAGTCTGTTGGTGGGTTTCTTGACTCATTTGCTACAGTCTTTTAAGGATCCCTTCTGTGAAGTTTCTGATTGCTTTGTTGGTGCCAGGGTTCCTTAGACGGTTATTGTAATCCTAAGAATTATTCTTTACTTGAGATATGTTTTAAATGTCTGTTCAGAAATTTCCTGCAGGGTATACAGTCAGAGCAGGTGGCAGTAAAAGATAGAAGAGAGGAAAAATTGAGTCTTTAATATTGCGCAGAGGTTTGTTCTTCAAATGAATAAGCAGCTCAGATTTACTTCTGTGGCTAGGAAATGGCCCCTCTAGAGTCCTGTTTATTACCCAGGATTACTTACCTAGATGTGATCTCAATCTCTTCCAAAATCATTTCCATCCTTAAAACAAACTCCAAAAATCCCACCTCCAAACCTCCATTCTCCAGGGTATTTGCAAAAGCACAATGCAACATTTATTTCTATAGTGCATTGTAATGAAAACCATTTCTGAGCACTTCTGCTTTGTTTTCTGCATGTTTTTAGTGCAAACAGCCTGTATTTTGTTTTTTAAGTATTTGGATGTTAGCAGTAGATGTGATCAGGAAGCAGAAGTTGAAACTCAGCATCAATGGTTCAGCTGTCTATAATCTGCTGTGATAATATTTATTAAAGTGCATTTTGTTAACATTTTGTAAGTGTGTATATAACGAGATGTTAAAAAATAGCTTATATACTGTATTTTAAACAGCCTGGTGCTAAGGGAAACATCTGTTCCTGGTTAAGCTTCTTTCAACTTGTGTTCTTCTGACTAAGCCCTGCAAGAGGGGTGTTGATATATATCTTCCATAGACATTGCAAAACTATTTCAGGACTCTCCCAGGAGCCTGGTTGTGCTTTTCTAATCTTTTGCCCCCAGCAGCTTTCAGAGTCATCCCCTTGTCCAAGATAAAAATAGATATTATAAAATATGTAGTTGATCTTTTTAATAATCCTACTTCTGTCTGGTGGGAAAAAAATAACTGTTTCAATAACCATAAATAAGATAATATTTTATACTGTGCTAAAATAAAATATGAGCAAATTGTTCAAATTTCAGTTTTGGCTATGAGTAACAGATGGCTTGATGAAACAATGTGATTTTTAAGGAAACACTCTTTGGTTGATATAAAAATAAAAGAAAGTGTTCTCTGAAAATTAAATGTAAAGCCTCTAAGTCTGAGGCTGAATTCCTGCTTTTTAAGATATTCCTGTTGTCCTGAAGCTTTTTCTTTCTTTGTTTTCACTGCCTAGGACGGAGATGGACTAAACAAACCATTGTCCTAGTTTTGAATCTCATTATCCCTAGTTGCTAAAATGGTTGTTAAAAGCAACACTCAACTATATGTCTCTGCAACTCTTTATTTTCCCTTTGCTTATATTCACCCATTAGTGTAGGAGTTTCTTGCAAGAGATTCCTGCACAGGGCATGATCTGCATTTTGAAAATGCGAGTTCTCTGGAGCAAGAGCCTGCAACAGAAGTTTCTACAGACTTTTTTGTGATAGTGTCTATCAAGTATTTGGGTTGAGTATAGATGGCTGCTCTCTAGCAGTTCATCCCAAGGCTGAGACAAATTGTAAGGACTAAATGTTAAATGATGTGAATAATTTCAGGACTTTTTTCAGAGTTTAAGGCAAGGGTGGGAGGTTGCAGGTATGTTACGTGGCTTTTGGGGGGTGCTGCACTCACTGAACGTTTGTAGCCTGTGGCCAACAATATTCACCCTTTACCTTCAGTGAAGAAACATGCTAAAATGAGATAATTTGAGGAGGATCATTGCACCCAGAAGATGAGCCTCGTTTCAAGACCTGTCATCTACTGAGATATGCTGAAAGGAGCTTGCCAATGCTGCACTACATGTTTAGTGTGGTTACTGTTTTCTCAGGAGTAAAAATAATGCACACTGAAGAGAAGTTTCAAGTTGTTAATCTCATCCCTGCCCTGGCTCTAGTGGGAGGAGATGTATTGCTTGCTGTAATTTAATACCTCCTACAGCACTGCCTTGAGATCCCATTTTCCGTTTTATTCAGCTCAGCAGTGAGTTGCAGTAGCTACTTGCTTCAGTACATTTCCCCCTGTCCTGTTTGTAGCTCTCAGTTCCCTTTTGCAGAGGCTCCTACCAATGAGCATGTTGGAAAACTGCAGAGCTTGCTTTCTTGCCCTGTTCAGTGCCTTGCTCAGCTCTACCTCAAATGCAATGAGAGCTTAAAATGGCAAATCAGTGGTTCAGTGAATGAACTGTATACTGCAAAGATGGAAAGATTAGGTTTTAATTTGGGGGTTTGATTCTGGACTCTGTTCTCTTCTATTGGATCTGCCAATTTCATTCTGATAATCTTATCTAAAGTTCTGGTCAAGGTTTTCACTGGAAGTGTAAACACTGTTAACAACACTGCTTAAAGGACTGGTCTCTAGTTTGGGATTGTGATAATATTTTCCAGTGCATCCCTCCAGTATTTTATCCCTGATGGCCTATTTTGATGTAATTGACAGTGAAAATAATTGAAAGCCTGAATGCAGACTTGAATTTTACTTTCTAAAAGTTACGTTTATATTTATTTACATGTATATGAACCTGAACAATCTATCTTAGAATATTGTGAGAGTAAACTGGAAAAGGTTAAAAATGCATGGGAAGTACAGGCTTCAATGACAGGACATCCTAGTCAGGAAGGTTGCACAGTTTGAAAATCTGCAAATAGTGCCACAGTCTCAAAGTAATAGGACAGAGGAATGATTGGCAATTGATGCTTTGCTCTTTGATTAGTAGAATTGTCTTTTTTTGTGATGTAATATTAGGGATGCAGAAATGCCAAAATTGCAAAAGTTTTGAGTCATATAGAAAGAACTAAATCCCTCCTTCAGAGCATTAGCTAAGCTTAGTTGGTTTTAAAATAAGCAGTAAACTCTTGATGACTGTTGTTGTCTTCTAAGGAACAAGCTCGTGAGACCTACAGAAAAGATCAGGGACGAACTAAAAGCCTGTCTTAATTTTAAACATCTGTTTCCAGAATTGAACAAACTAGGAGGGGGATGTGCAGTATTTCTGATGAAATGTGCACTACGAAATATTAATGCAGGAGGACATAGTTGGAAGACTGTAGTCTTGAGCGTACTTTGCCAGTTCCAACTTCTGGCATGCAGTACATAGCATTCTTCTCAAACCACAAGTTCATGTTCTTTGCATGAAGATCCCTAGTGCTGTCTGTTGTTAATGGAGATTTGCCTGAATCCTAAAAAGTAGAAAAGTACACTGATCTGGTTTCTGGTGCACATTATGAGTTCTAATGCCTTCATCATTGTTCATTTTGAAACAACGAGTAAATAAACAGATGAGCATTTCTTTTATTGACTAAGACAGCTCATACTTGGTTTAAATAGATAACAGCTCTGAGCAAAAATAACTAGCTATTGTTTCCAAGGCCATATGTTTGGCTATCAGTAGTACTAAGTAGCTGTCTTTTCCGAAGTTCACAGCAGAGTTAACTAAATGCATCTGACCATCAGAAAATCAGTTCATTGCTCCTGGAAAATGTTGTACTCTCCCTGAGCACATTTTTGCTTTATGTGTTCTTTGTAAATTGTTCCTGGGTTTCTTTTTATAAGAGCAGCAGTCCCTTTTACTGGGTTGCTACTAAATTCTTTCAGTATCTTGTTATATCATGAACCATATAGCAAACCTATTAATGAAATGTTCAGTGCTGGTGCTTAGGTTTTGAAAGTGGGTTTTTTCCAAATACAGTAATCCCTTGCTGCTTCATGGTTCACCATTCGCAGGTTCAATACTTATAGGGTTTTTCCCCTCATGTATTTACCCTATTTACTGTATTTACCCTATTTACTGTCACTTTGTGGATTTTGCTTATCGTGGCATCTTTTTGGAACCAACCCTCTGTGATATTCAAGGGATTACTGTAATGAGAAACTGTAAGCCTTGAGACCATTTAGGACTGCTGTAGGAAAAATTCTTTTCCTCTGGATGCATCCCAAAAATGTCCAGCTCCTGGCATAAAGGAGTTAAGGGAAATTCCTAGCACTTTTAATAGAGTTTTTTAAATTGTTATCTGAGACAGAGTCTCATTATTAAGTTTCTTTTTAGTTCGCATTTTTATTGCTGTGGATCGACTACTATCCTGAGCTTGCTGGAAGTGTTTGATTTTATGTATGCCACCCTACAGGGATGCGACCAGGATCTCTCTGTAAGCAATTGCCAAAGCAGACAAAAGTGCATGATTCTGTTCAGCATGGGCTCTATATCCTTGAGTTTCCATATTTAAAAGAGTAGCATCAGGCTCTCTATCAATAGGAGATTATTACGGAGCTGATAGCGCAACAAGAAACACAGCATCACAAACAGTACATGGGCTGTACAATGGACTTACCAAGTGTCTTTACTCAGTAGAGATTTGTAAAGCGAACCTGTGTGTGGCTGTTCAAAATGAGCTTTGGTGCTTGTTCCTATTCCCGCTAAAGTTCGTTGTAGATTTGGTATTTATGTCACAGACAGCAAAGGCTAAATCTGTCATTTTTTCCCCTCGGGGAAAATGCCAGGTTTCTAATCAAGCAAATTACAGGGATGACATTAAATTCTTTAACTGCCTTGGCCCTCTGTACACATGAAATTTCACCCCTTCTTTAAGCAGCATCTATTTTTAAACTGACGTAAATCTAATTTGTTGCAAGCCAGTTACAAATGAATTTGGATGTACCCACTTGGGAGTTTATCCAGATTTAAATAAATAAGTTCTGTTTCCGTGGTTGAAGAACGAACATGTTTTGTGATGAAGATCTGGTCTTGTTTTGTGGTTAGTATCATCCAAGGAGCACTTCATGAGGCATTAAAAATATTTCTGTTCCTATCTGGGGAAAGAAACAAAGATTTTTTTAAATTTTCAATTTTGTTGGAATTTCCTTTTCAAAATTTCCAAGGATGTAAAGTATATTGTAGATTTAAAGTACAAAATATGTCAGTAAAATACTTGAAATTAGTATAGATAACCTGATGTAAGTGGTAGAGATGCAATTGCTCTCTATGCTTTTTCCTCCCATTTAGTCACACAGTGCAGTACTTGGTACTCTTTGTTAGTGCTCTAAGATGGCACATAAAGACAAGTAATTACATTGTTTACATGATCTGGAGTATGTCCTGGGTGACCCCGTCTGTGTAACATCATGTTCTTCCCATTCAGTTCAGCTTTACCCCTGCTTTCTCTCACACATTCCCCTCTTGCTGTTTCCCAGCACTGCATCTGCTCAGATATTTTCCCAAAAGGCTGGGACAGACATTTCTCACTGTGTGTATCAGCACAGGATGCCTCAAAGGATCCGAAATCCACAGGTGCCCAGTAGAAACAGTCCTTCAGTCCTGTGTAGCTCCTGGGCACAACCTTTCAGGTTACTGAGGATTGGGTTTATTTTGGTTTGGGAGTTTTTCAATAATTCAAATATTCAATATTTGAAATACCGGAAACCGGATTTGTGAATGTGTATTGGATAGCCTAATTCAGTATGGATGTGGAGACAACAAAAATGTCATAGTATTTAAGCTCTCAGTATGATGCTGAAGAAACGAATTGTCTTAGTTTGAAAATGTTCAGGCTTTATACTTAGTGATGAGAGCTAGCTTCTTCATGGTTCTGTGGAAACTGTATCTCCTGATACATCGCTTTGCTGCTCTGCAGCTTACATCCCTCTGTCGATGTAGCATTTCCGGCTAAATTGGCTTTATTGAAAATAATTAGATGCATGGTTCCATGATATGTAATTGGGAAAATTTGAAATACATATGATTAAATAAGATTTTGTGTTCTGTATATTATCTATTAACTTGTTGGGAAAGGGCCTGTAAGATACAGACCCTTTTTCCAGTATTTCTGCTAAACTATGAGTATAGTACAGCATGGACTACAATTCAACTCTTAGTTCCCCCTCACTTCTGTTCTTAGAACAGAGGCCTCAGAAGAAACACCTCAGCATCAGGCATTCCTTAGAACAAACACCTTTTTTTTTTTTTTGAGTAGCCAAGACTGTAAAACATTGCTACAATATCTGTGAAAGCTGTTCTTACCCAAACTACAGTGTGGGAGTCTGGTATAGATTGACAAGCAGTCTTTATTGACCAGGACCAGTAGAATTACTATGTATGTACTATCCTCAAACTCTTTAACAGTTGCATACTAGTTAGATTTCTATAATTAGCTGCCCTGCAACCTACTAAACAAATGTGGTGTTGTGTCTGTAGATGAGAGATAAGAGATGAAATTAATTTATAACTCTGTCATTTGCTACATAAAAAAGTATTCATCAAGTTACAGTGTGGAGTCTTGGACCTCTAAGAATGCATCTGTCATTGACATTCACTTAAACCTTCTTGGGCAAGTTACGTGCCAAGTTTCTTTGTAGACAGATACTCATTTGATCAGGACACTGGCAGTGGTATTTTTATTGTCCTCTGGCAATAAGCTTTATTTAAGTCAGCATCCCATGTTTTCCAGCTAAACATCTGTAAAGACCATTGCCTTGTTTCCTGGAGACCTCTGTTTTAAGTTCCTGTGATCGTGAAATCAAGAGTTAATTTAACATGGAAAATATAATAGTTGTCTGAAAGAGGAAGTTCTTGTTGTTGATCAGGTAACACGTTACCAGGAAGTAGATGATTCATTGAAAAAAACAAAACACCAACCCTTGGTAGAGAAGATACAGAAATGATCTTCCTTTTAAATTAAAAAGAAAAAAAAAAGTTGTGCAAAATGCTTCCTATTTACTTACTATTAAAAGAAAAAACCGCACTGAACTATTTCTCCTAAGTTCATAATAAATTGACTGTGGAAGAATAATTAAACCCCTTCAACTCTCTGGAATTACATGGTATGTAGAGAAAGTGAAATTATTTCTCCATTGTCGAGGCATTTTTTAAAAAAAATATTTATGTGTATTTAGATTTTACATTATATGAAGAGTATACGTTACATGGAAACCTTTTAATTTCAGTGAGTGAATTTGATAACTGAAGCAGTAGACACTCGTATGTTTTCACAGAAGTCTGTCTCGCACTGCAGCTTCTCCTGGATTGGTGGGGTGTGAGACTGGCAACTCGAGTGGATGGTGCATCCGTAGTGCAGAGTCTGCCTCAAAGACATTTCTCTTCCTGCTTCATCTCGAACCTTTATTAGTTATTTCTTACTTAATCTAGTTGTCATTACTGCTAGACCAGTGATTTTTTAAATTAGAATCTTTTGTGATTTTGTTCCCTCATTTTTCTGCTTCGGGTAGTTTAAAAGATTAACGATAGAGCCTCTTAGTTTCCTTTTTCTTCCTACTTCTTAGCTCATGTTACAGTGCCTTCTTCTATTCCGAGTTCTGTATATTCCCAGAAGTGGTATATTAAAACAGTTTTGCCTTTGTGCACTATGTGAAAGTTTGCCATTTGTTTCTCAATCCAAAATAGGACAAACAGCAACTGTTGCCACAATGATGCACATAACAGAGAGAATTAATAATCTTTTCTTTGCATAAATTTCATAATCATGCACCTAACACAGCAGATGTAATAATAAGTCTGATTTCTTAAGATTGATACTAAATTTTTTATAAGAAGTATTTGAGATTTTATAATAAATAAGCTTTTCAAACAGCTGCTTTTATCTCTTGTCAAAAAATATGTAGGCATTTTTTCTCGCCTTTTTCCTCGTTTTTTCTTTTTCCTCCCCCTCAATTTTCACTTTGTTTCAGATGGTTTAGGGACCTTTTTATTCTGCTTCTTTAGAGTATCTTTTTATGTAAATACAACATGACAATTTCTTGTGGTAGTGGACAAAAGTAGCAAAATGACATGCTTGCTGTCTTGAAGGGTGTTATTTTCTGTGTTTCTATTTAGCCAAGACAGCTTGACAGTTAAAAATCTAATCTTCTTCAACTTGTAGATTCAAGATGCTGCAAGTCAAGGCTTGAAATTTGTTGGAATTATACCTCAGTACCATTCCCAAAAGAACTGTCTTGTCAGTGCCTCCCTGACACCTGCCAGTAACAACTCTGTACAATCACAAGATAATAAAAATGTTGTAAATTACCCTGAGGATCATGCTTCACTGGATGGTGAGAAAATAGATGGCATTAATGGATGCAGTACTCCAGCACAGCATGAGGAGAGTGCTGACCAGTGTGCCACATCCACAGAGGGCTGTAGAGGTGAAGGACAGGCTGCTGAAGAGCTGAATCTCAAGTCTGCAAAGGGAAGCGAGGAACAGTTTCAACATGTGAACCCGAGCATGAGAGAAGCAGCAGACAGGACGAACGGACTGGCAGAGAATGAATCACCAGCACGATGTTTAAAACCACTTACTGGCAGTAAGTATTGTAGTGACCTCTCGTTCGTAAAAGCCAAGTTAAAATTGCCTCAGTTATGTTCCCAGCTCCTTTGGAGGGTGGGGATGCAGGTGGGACATTACCACTGTGATAGTAAAGAAAAGATACCCCGAATGAGCCACTTAACCCGATTTCAGCGTGGTTGCACAGTTCATGACGACTGAGCATAACTCAGGTGGCAGAGGAAGAGATGATATAAGCAGGTGCAGTTTTGTTGTGGCCCATACGTAGACCTGGGTGTAAAGACTTACTTTTGTCTTCTGATTCAGCTGAGTTGGTTCATTTTTGTATTTGTTACTGTTCCCTGAGAGCTCTTGATCTTTGCATCCCTTTTGTCTGTTTGAATAAAAAGCCCTGCTGATCTGCCTGACAAGGTTTTGCAGCAATAGAAGGAGTAAGTCACAAAGCCTTAGCACAGTTAGTCCCCTTTGTAGCAGGTGAACAGATAGCTGGAATTAAACCACATCAGGAAGAGCAGGAATATATGTGATCTGGACTCTGAAGTCTCCTAGTCATCCTATAGTCAGGCTGGGGTCAGTGCTGTGGTCCTTAAATACTGGAAAGCAGCAACAGTTATTTTTGTTAATGATTTATGTTTGCTAATTCATAATAAACATCCTCTTGGTAATGAGGCTCCTAATAATTTGCGTTCCAATTATCTTTTTTTTTTTTTCATTTTTTTTCAAGATTCTTCTCTGTATACTATTTTTTCTCTGATTTCTTTGGCATATTTCTCTTCATGCATGCTTTCCACTTTTTTAATGTCATTTTGTGCCATCAAAGACTGAAAGTCTCAGCTGAGGTCCCAAAATAACATCCTTAAGGTGTTTGTTTCTCAGAAGTTACTTCTGTAGCAGAAACTGTAGTTCAAAATAGGATGTAGATGAGAGTAATTTAGAAAATTGAAAGGGATCAAAAGAAATATTCTTGCCCCATTTCCAGTTTAAATGTCAAAATATTGCTTTTCTTTATGTTTGTTTAAATCCAAGAAAACCATGTTTACACTGACTTTCCTTACTGTTTTCCTTAATTTCCTTATGAACTACAAATCTCTTCAAGCGGAATGTAGGTGGAGTTTCTAAAGCTGTTACTGTCCTTGACTTTAATTTATCCCTATTCTTTAAGTCTTACATAGACTCAGTAAAACAATCCTATCCCTTTGGGAATTTTGTATATAAGACCAAGAATGTCTCTGGATTGTACTCTCCTTGGATTATTGTCTTGGTTTCCATTCCAGTTCAGTGTAATTAGCTAATTAGCTTTTCACCATCGAATTTGGATCACATTGTAGTAGCCTTTCACCATACTTTCGTCAGTTTTTGTTGGGCAAGGAGGCAACCAGATTTGGTAAAGTATAGCTGTTGTTTGAATAATTTCTTCTGGTTTACAGCCTTAAGGATCTAACACGAGGATCTTGCACATAAAGCATCTCATAGTTTTATAGTCAAAGATCAGTTATCTCCAAGTCTAATCAGACCAGTTCTTTCTCTTTTTATATATGCTCTCTGTGAGAAAGTTAACTTAGCAAGTTTAATCATCTTTTTGATGCGATTCTCCATACTGGACATTGAAATTCTTTTGCTACAAGTAACCATATTTTTCATATTTCTGCTTAATATGAAGTGGATCACCTTCAGTCTTCCCAACTTGTGTCTGAAACACCCCAGGATTTTATTACAGCTGCTGATTTGCCAGATAAGAGGGTTTATTTTTAAAATGCATTTAGTTTCCTCAGTTACCTTTCTTCCTCCAAGTGCTTTTTGGCTTTATTTATTTTCCTTTTTTTTTTTAATCAGTAAATTATGCAAATAATTTCCAAGACTGAAGGTCTGAGAAGGCAGTTTTATATGACAGCTCATCTACAGTAGGATTTTTCCAAATTCTGTCCTACATTGCTGATTTCTTTATTACTCTTGTATGAATTTTTGTTATTACAGCCTTTTACTCCCTTTTCCTCCCATGGAAAATGTATTTCAGTTTTTGGCACCAGTTCTCCATCCTTCCTTGGAAACATGAAGATTGAAAGCATCAGGTGGTTTTTTTTTCCCCTGCATGTTCCAGAGGAGGTTACAACTCTTGAACTCCTTCCCTACATAAAACTTCAGAAAATAAGTTAATATTTCTTACTTTTTATGGGGTCTTAAATGTCTTCTTTATTTTTGGTTTTATACAGTGTTACTTTTATACTTCTTAACTTTATTCCTGAATGTTTTGTAATTAGTAGTCTCCCTGTTACTAAAGGGCTCTTCAAAGTAGTGTTGAAAAATATTTACCATGAACAAGGCACAGATACTCCAGTGGTATGTCCAAAAGTGCTGTGTTACCTAGAACTGAATGGAGGATGTCTTTGTCCATGCTGGAGCACTCAGGGTCGCTGGCTCCCCTTTCTCTTAAATGGTGAGAAGGAAGCATGTACGGCAAGTCTTGTGGGCGGTGATGGCAGGGGGGACCAATTATGTATTCATGAACTCATTATTTATTCACGAGCTGATGGGTTCACGGTACGTTCTGCGCACGTGCCGAGGTCACACAACCCACTGAAAAATCACCCACAACTATTCAGATCCAGGAAATTATGGATCATGAATATGCAGAGCATCACTATTTCCAGCTGCTGCTGTGTCAGTGACACCTTGCACTAGACCAAGATGCTCAGGGCCCAATCCAACTTCCAGGGATGGGTTTGCCACAACTTCTTGGGCAACCTGTTCCAGTGCCTTGCCCCCTTTGCCATGACAAATTTCTTCCTAATATCTAATCTAACCCCATCCTCTTTCAGTTTAAAACCATCCTTCCTTGTCCTATTACTCCATGCCTGTGTAGAAAGTGCTCCAGTTCTCTTGTATGGCTTTTTAGGTACTGGAAACCTGTTCAGAGTTTTCTGTTCTCCAGGATGAACACCCTCAACTTTCACAGCCTTTCCTCATATGAGAGATGCCTCATGCCCCTAATTATCTTTGTGGCCCTCCTCGGGGCTTGGTTTTAACAAATCCCTGTCTTTCCTGTGCTGTGTACCCCAGACCTGGACACACTGTCCTGGTTGGGTCTTACCACAGCAGCGTAGAGGAGCAGAATCACCTCCCTTGACGTGCTGGCCGCCTGACCTGGGTGCAGCTCAGGATGTGGTTGACTCTCAGAGCAGTGAGTGCATGTTTTTGGGTCATGTCAAGCTTCTTGCGTTAGTGTCTTAATATGCAAAAGAAGAATCTCCATTTCCAACATGAGTCTGTTCTGGGGGGTGAGAATCAAAAATGATCAGAGAGATGTATGTGCTCCTCTGAATCGGGATTATCTTAATTTCATTTTTTCTAAACAAGTGGCAAATAGCAAAACGAATCACATTAACATTTATCCCTTTTTGCTCTATTTGAATTGTGATTCGTGTCTGAGATCATTAGGTCTCTTTTCATGTTTGTTATATTGTGAGCTTCCAGCTTTTCTCTTCAAGTGCTGCAAGCCTGTTTCTGAGCATCTCCTTTCTGGTATCTTTTTCAGTTGCACACTGCGTGTTACTCAATGATGTTAGAGAGCAATTCTGACTTTTCTCTTGACATGTGTTTCTTTACTTTTACTTGAGATTAGACAATAATAGCTTCATTGAATGAAGAGAAATATCTTCATCTTCTATATTAATATATTTTGGGAGAATTTCTGGCGTTTGGAAGTCAATAGAAATGTTTTTAGTTCCATGTCCATTAATAAGTAAAATAATTATGCCCAAAATTTTTTTACTGGTTGTTTTATTGATTATACCCTTCTGAGAAGGTGCATCTGCTTTTAAACTTGATTCCAGTTTAGTGCTGTGGAAGCTCAGCTTTGCTGTCAACAGTGGCTTTTTTGCCTACAGTAGTGCTCCTCAAATGTACTAGAGGAGGTATGGAGCAGAATCTGGAAGATATTCTTATTTGTAAGACCCTTCACAATTTCGCTTTTAAAAATCGTTTGCTGTTATGTTCATGTCTCACCTTGGCTCAGATCCAGAGCAAATCAACAAACCAGCTTCATAGTCTCTATTTGAATGATTCATAATGATTCATTATGTTTTCTTGAGATGTGACTACTGTTGACTGGTTCCATGACACTGTGTTATCAAAACCAAGTTATTTAATACTTTAATGGCCATGATCTACAGAATGCAATTCCTCCTAAATTTGCAGTAAGATTTCGCATTTGAACTGGTAACTCCTGTAGGGGAGTCTCGTGTTAGTACTCAAGTATTACTGTCTTTAAATGTTTTATTGTCAACAGTGAATCCTTTACAAGTAACAAATACTGTAACAACAAATGGAATATTGTATTGGGGTTTGGGACCACTACAGCAGAAATGTGTTAAGGAGACAACCACATCCCAAAGAATTTTTTGCAGTTGCACACTGTAATTAGGCAAGACCAAACATTGAGTTATACATTGATTTGGCTGAAATTTTATTATACAGTTGTTGCCTTACTCCTTTTGTTTTACTCTTTGGTAGAAGCAGAGATCTTCGCTCTCTTCAACAAGCCAAAAACCCCACAAAAATGCAGCCAGTACTATACAGTGACTATCCCTATGAGGATCTCCAGGAATGGGCAGACTGTCAACAGCTTAGAAGCAAATTGGCTGGAGCACATGACAGATCACTTCAGGAAAGGAGGCTCATTGGTAAACGCCATCTTCAGCCTTGGAATGGTAAATGGTATGGAAATTACAGAAAGCATTATGCTGTGATTATTTTCCTTTTCCTCTATTAGAGGCCATTATCTTTGAAGAGAAGACATTTGGGAGAAGCTTTAATATGGGCTTGGGGCAGATTTGTTTGAGATCAGCCTCTTCCATTGAAATAGAATGAAAGCACAGAAAATATTTTGGCATTTGAATAAGGAAAACTGATCATGTATTTTATAAACATAGTGGTGATGGTCTTGTAATTGCAGAAATACACAGAATTAATAAACAGTACCAAGTAAAGTGAATTAAACTAATAAAATTGTAAAGCAGATGACGTAAATAGAGTGACTTTTCTCTTAGCTGTCCGGCCACACATCTGGGTCTGATTGCAGGTCACTGTAAGGACTCTGGAGTTTTATCTGGCCAACAAGTGATCAGTTACTTCCAGTTCTTAGAGAGACCCTTTCTACCCTGATGGGATAACGTTTTACAAAATTGTCTTCTACGTTTGTTTGATCCTAGCTAGAATGATGGATAAATGTTGGTCTTAGTTTAAGAAGATTAAAAGCACAGATTTTTATATGTTGTGAAAACGTGCCACTGAGTCCCAACTTAGTACTGTCGGCAGTCTGTGCTCCACTTGTGGCCATCACAGCTTTGAGGACAAGTCTGCTGTAGAGAAAGTCTTCCGTAGGAGCCATGAGTACAATTGAGTGGAAGTACTTGAACATAAAAATGTTGGAGCTACAGCCATATTGATTTTACTGGAAAATTATGTGACTTACATACTTCTTGGTTAAAGTGTTATGATTGAATCTTTCACCTAACTTTGGTTTGCTTTGCATTCTTCAAAAGGCATGTGGTAACCTAGAGATTGGACATTGCTAGTAAGATTAGTTGGTTTGTGCCTCAAAATTATAGGGGAACTGCTTCCAAGTTTCTTCTTCCCATTTTGCTGCTGGTCAGAACTCCAGGACCCATGATAAAGCGCAGTAATTTCAGTCAGTTCTAGTAAAAGTCAACCAGGAAATTAGCAGGCAATCCTAATTTTTCATTTTACAAACAAGTATCAAAAAAAGGAAGGTCTAAAGTTCAGCTGATGGAATGCTTTCACACAGCTTCCTGGAAAGCCTTGTAATTGCTAGTTAACTTGCTTAAAAACAAATGGTCCTTTACTTTATGTATATAAATTGCGAATCACAGAGGCAAACTTAATTGGCCCTATCAGGCTCAGTGTGTTTTCTTTAATAAAATCTGCTTACAAGTGTACTCTAAAATGCTTTAAGCACAGCACTTTTCAGTAATTTAAACTTCTAGAGTTCATTTACATAACAGAGGCCTGGGGGAAGTTCATGTACTTGGATACCAGAGTGAAGGAGTGCTGGGTAACTGCCTGTAGACACAGATAAAGTAGGCTTGAATGATGCCAGTGGAGTTCCAATGCAAACAGGACAACACATATGAAGTAGTGGGACAGAATCAGGCTTAAGTGACATTAGAGATTGAAGATGAACAATTGGTAATAATTTTTATTAGCATTTTACAGTTACAAGAGGAACAGGTTTTGAAATCAAAACCAAGATTTTAAAGGTGTATTTTACTGTTAGAGGAACATTTACTAAGAACATCTGTAAATTGCTATCAGTTGCAGTTAAATGTTTTGTCATTTAAATACTAAATTTTTCCTGTACTGTAGAGAAATGGAATGCTTTTTTCACTCATACACCAGTCAGTATCAAACAACCCAGAGTAGGGAGGGGGGAAGAATTAGGAGGCTGAAGGCTTCTCAGATCACACACACAGAATCACAGAATATTCTGAATTGGAAGGGACCCACTAGGATCATCGAGTCCAACTCTTAAACAGCACCACTGCTCCCTGGCGGGAATCAAACCCCCGATCTCCCACGTGAGAGGTGGGGACACTCACCACTGTGCTGAAGTGGATCCTTGCAGCCCATACAGCCAGTCCTTCATTAATTGGCCTTATTAATTGATAAATCCTCTTCCAAATTAAGGTAATATCAACATACTTTCTTTAATTGGTTGTACAGTGTTACACTTCTTTGTTCTGAGGGCTGGTTTTTTTTTGGCTTAAAGTATGAATTTATTATTTTGCTTATTAGACATACAAGCAGGGTTATTATCTTCTTCTTTTCTCCCCGGTCCTTGGAATACCCAATGAAGTGAAGATTTCCAGATTGTCAGTAGTCATAAATCTGTCTCTTCCTTCTGCTAACAGTTTAATAATTAGTTTTTAAAAGAGTTTTAAAGTTCACTGATAACAATTGTCACTTTTTGCTTGTTGTGGCAGATAGTTATAAACAGATATACAAAACAATTGCAGATGACAATATGTAAACCATAAAGAATTACACCATATATTAAATGTATTCAGAATTTGCTAGTAAGTTAGAAACAGCATCCTGCTTGGTCCCTGAATGTTCTTATGTTGACAGATGACATTTGTTTAAATTTGCAGTTCAGTTACGTGCTGGTGTTTTTCATCCAACTCATGTAATTGGTAATCCTTCCTGTAGTCCCAGGTGTAAACTGGTCCTGCTGACTAGTCTAAAGTTGTCATAGGAATTCACCCTTGCCCTCTTCCAGTGAGAAGTGGAGACTGTAGAAGCAAGGTACAGATTAATTCCAAATGGTAAGGAAGTAGCAGGTGGGGTCTCATTCTTTCCTGTAATAGCAAATCTCCAAACCTCTTCAAGGTTGTATCTTGATGTCTTAGAGTCCATTTAGTTGTTTTGAACTGCAGATATTTAAATGCCTGGTATTGTTGTATTTTTTATACCATTCTGTTTGTGAATTCTATGCATAGAAAAAGCCAGGCAACCAACCAGGAAACATTGACGGTACTTAAACACAAAGCAAATGAAATAAAATGTGAGTTGCTTGGCAGAGGAAAGTAGTCAGCTTTTTAAGGGCGTCAGATCGATGGTCTCAGTTGTATTTGCACTGCCTTGACAAAGATGAACCAGTGTTGCATCACCTTAGCGACTGAAGTGGCTGGGATTTCTGTCATCCATATGGAATTATTTTCTCTCCACGTACTAAAGGTGAAAAGATTCAGGAGGGAGGCATGCAAATATGAAGCAAAGGCCAGCATTCAGGTCACATGCCACATAAAGACACAGAGAGCTCGTTTTCCTCATTGAGAGCATCAGCAGCCTAAAGGTTAGTTTCCTAGATAAGGGAATTTGTAGTTCAAAGACAAAAAAGTGGAAAATTGTCACCCACTAGGACAGCTGTCATGGTAAAGTAAGTAATCTTTCCCATATACTTCTTGAAAATGAGAAGCAAGAACATCAAAATAGCTTTTTGTCAATCGAGCTACATCAAATATTTATACAACCCAGTGAAAATAGCTTTTGGCACGCAGTAGGATACCTTAATAAAAAATGCAGTGGTAATGGAACATTTTCAGAAGGACAGTGATTGTAACCTTTGCTTTCGTAGCATTTTCTTCAAGAAAGGGTGAAGTTCAACAGTAGAGGTTGGGAAACAATACCACAAACAATGTCAAAATATTTTGTTTTATTGGCATTCCTTTGCTGCCCTATTGCAAATTAATTAATCACAGAATTCCTTGCTTCCACTCAGCTGCTTTTTTGAGGCTGGAGCCTTGCAGAGTACTAAGAGCAACCCAGCACAGAAGTCAGCCCATAAACTGGCACTGAGGTACTTACAAATGTTTGTGTAGAAAAAACATTAGAACATAGTACATACATGCACAAGTATTTGCTGACCTTATAGGCTACTACTGGAGCTCAGACCTCAGTGTGTCTGTGAAAGAGCTGGGAATTGAAAGACCAATCTGAACAGAGACCTATAAATGAGAGGAAGTACACAACAACAACAAGGATTTGTCAGAGGTCCAGTTCTTGACTTAAAGCCTCAGTCTAATGCCCTAATGAAATGGCTAGAGGTACAACATCCAGCTCTGCACTGCAGTGCAGTGGCTTTCACCAGCCATTGGGGTGCCCTATATTTCTTGAGTGTTTGTTCTAATGCAAAAGCGGAAGACAAGGCCTATGTTTGGAATTGCTAAGGATGTTTTTAGCATAGGCTACATTCTAGGAGCTGAATCTCCTTAAACAAGAGGTTACTAAAAGAGGATGCAACTGTATCAGTGGGAGAATACCTTGCATGAGAAACAGTGGAAACTGGAAAGACCAACTCGCCACCTAGAGTTTTAGATGGCTGCTCTTTGTAGACAGGTTGGGTAACATTCAGCTGAATAAATACAGGCATCTTCCCTGCAGGTATCTGCATATGAGGTGGCACCCTGAAGTGCCATTATATATCAATGGAAATCTAGGCCTAGACCTATGTAGTCAATAGGATCTGTGTTGTGATCCACCTCATCCTGCATCAGGATATGTAAAAGAACTCAGATACATCTAGGTAAGACTGATACTTGGTTCTTCCTTTACCTTAATCTTCACAAGCACAGTCTTCAGGCATCTGAGCTTCAAGGCAAGGTTCAAAGAAGGTGCAGAACTAGCAACAGTGGATGAAGATCTACATACGAATTGCCTCAGTTCCTGAGACCAAACTGTCAACATCCAAGCATTCTGGGACAGCTGGCTGGTGTCATAACAGTGCCACTCTTAGTCATCTCTGGGAGGTCATGCTGATCAGGGGAGGTTTTCAACACTTGAGAAATGCAAAGGTTGCGCCCATGTTTAAAGGAAAGACCAGATGGACAAACCAGGGACCTACAGGGTGGTGAGCCTCACTTCATTTCAGCTTGGATCAGTGAGTCAGTCCTTTTGGAACACGTGACTGGACACATGAAGGAGAGAACTGTGATGGGCAATAGTCAGCATGGATTTAACAAGATTAAAACATACCTGAAACTGATTGTCTTCTGTGATAAAGTTCCTGGGTTTGTGGAGGAAGAGAAAGCAGTTGATGTCATTTTGGGTGAATTTGTCAAGGAAGTTTTACTGTGGCTCCCACAGTAGTTTGTATCCAAGTTAGGACCATGCAGCCTAGGTGAGTGAAAAACTGGTTCCATGGCTACACTCAGAGGGTCATGGTTAACAGGTCACCCTTTTCCTGGAGTAACAAAAGGGATCTATTCTGTTGTGTTTAACAATTTTGTTGGTGATGCAGAGGAGGCAACAAGGTGTGGTTTAGTCAAATTTGTGGATATTCCTATACTCACAAGTGCAGTTGATGTGCTTCAGAACTGGGCTGCTGTCCAGAGGGACCTGGGCAGGCTGGAAAAATATGCAAACAGGAGCTTTTTGAAACCACGAGGACACATGTCCTGTCTCTGGGAAGGGAGAGGCCTTTTCAGTAATGCAGGCTGGGGACTGCCTGGCTGGGTAGCAGCTCTGTTGGAAAGGTCCAGGGGAGTATTAGTGGGTTGCAAGCTGAAGATGAACCAGCAGTAGAGGAGACAGCAGAATACTGGGCTGTAACAACAAGAATGTAGCCAGCAGATAAAAGACAGTGATTATCCTCTTCTTCCTGGTGCTCACTAGCTTGCATGTAGATCACATACCGTATCTAGGTTCTTAGATCTAGAGCACCTGTGTGATAAAGCACTGCAAGCAGACTCAGTGCATCTCTCTGTCTTGGCCTTCTACACTTCTGTGTAAGAGTTTCCCTAATATTCCTGCTGATTCTGACAGCATAGCTTGGGTTATGAGTGCCTTTCCCCCCAAATATGACTGTTAGCTATATTTCTACTGCTTGCTCCTTTCTTCGCGTTATTCTCAGCATCCCAAGTGCTTCACTTGTGAAGGAGTTAATGATCCAATTATTCTTTCTTTTGCCTCCCCTTTTCTCTCCAGAGTAGTAGGCGATCTGTAAAAGGGAAGACATCCAGCCAAGGTATGAGAACTGGCAGGTGTGCATTCATGGCATGAAAGCACTGTGGCACAACTGCTAGAGAGGAGGCAGGTTATGGTTAAGAGAGAAAATCTTAATAAGCATCATCAACCAGTTTCTTTCATAGAGTTTTTTACTAGTATCACTCCAGACATGAGATTTGGGATGTGCATCTTCAGTAACAGACACTGCTCTTCACATTGACAGCAGCTGTTTCTCCCTCATCGTTTTTCCCCTTCCAGTTTTCTTATTTTCTATAGGTTTTGTTCCTAGGAAAAAAAAATCAACGGATTGTAGGATTGATGGATGTAGCATTCAACAGTAATCATTGTACATCCAACAAGGAAGCAAAATCATAGAATCACTTAGATTGGAAAAGACCTTTAAGATCATGATTTCAACCGTGAACCCAGCACTGCCAATGAAGTATGTGCTGCCTGTAGGGTCTCATGAGCTCAGCTATTAGTTTCTAAAGCATTACATATGTGCCATAATATTCACATATGTGGAAGCTGTGAATTGCAAGAGTGGAATGTGCGGCACAATGAACCATAAAGGATGATTTACGAGTGAGTGTAAACACACACATGCTGATTGTGTTTTGATCACTTATTAATTGGCTGCAAAATGCGTGGGGCGAGCTCAGGCTGCAGTTGTGCCAACAGTGTAACACTGGATTTTGTTAAGAGAATTCACAATACGGAACAGTGTAGTGGTGCTGTGTAAAGCTCCCCTGGCAAGATCTGGATGTCTGTGTCTAGGAGGGATCTATGGGTTTCTACTTTCGGTCTTAAGTGCTGTCCCGTCACACCTGCTTTGGAAATTAAAGGGCTATTTGTGCATTGTGCATCACAAAATAGAGTTAGGTGTGGGTTTGGGTGTTGAAGTGTGATGCACTGCACAGAACTTGAATTAGTTCCCTCTTGGAAATGTTGGGTGTAACAAAGTGCCGGTTTTGAATGGAATACAGTCATTAAATCTTGTACCCATTTGTACATTGCAAACTTGCTCTACCTTTGTTTTCAAAACCCAGATTCTTAGTGATCTGGCCTGTTACCTCACAAAAAAAAAAGTCTGTTCTTGGATGAGAAATCTGTCTAGATGACAGGAGTTACTGCTTTGCAGTCCAGCTCGTCCTCCTTGGAGCAAAGTGTAACACTGGCTTGCTGTAGTAGTGAGGAGTCTTTGTCTCTATTCTGCCTTGAAGACAGTGAGAAAGTGGACAGCCACAGATTATTTTTCTTCTTGCAGTCTCCCAACACAATCTCAAGGAGGATCTCCTGTAATGAGTTTACAATTTTTTTCCTTTACAACTGAACTGAAAAAAAAATATGCTCTGTTAATTTAGAGATGAGTGTTTGCATCTTGTCACTTGTGGATTAATGACTTGAATGTGCTCTCGGTCTCTGTATGGGTGTTAGATGGTGAGTTGGACTAGATGATCCTTGTGGGTCCCTTCCAACTCATAATATTCTGTGTGATTCTGTGATTCTGTGACTGCAACTGCAGCATAAGAGAGTAGGGGACTGTGCCAGTAGAAGCAGGAGGGTTTGACACCCCCAGCAACAGTCTTGCTAAGGTATGTGTAGACATAAGCCTCCAAACGTAGGAGTCTGGTGCTTGCCCACAACAAATTTGTTATTTCCAGATAATAAATTGAATTTAGATCATGTAATAACATTGGAAGACATTGACTGAGATTGTGTCTGCAAGAGGTAAGAAGCCTCTTAATCCTCTTTACTGCCTCCTTTGTGAAAATTGTTTCTGAGTTTGATAAATGTTTTCCCTTGGAGGCAGCGATGCCTTCCTGCTGGCGTTTCTTGACCTTATAACATCCACCAGGAAAGCTGGAGGACCTGGTGACACACCTAAGCAGGCTTATCCAGAAGTCTCCTGTCAGTTCAGGAGTGTGTTAGTTTAGCCTGTGTGACTGCATTTCAAAAACATGTATCCTGCCAGTTCAAGGAACATGGTTTTCCCAAACATGTAAGGAATTTATCATGCAAAAGACAACACTTGGAGGGGGGATAAGCAAGGTCTTTATAATCAGTCATACAGGGTAAATATATTATTCATACCAGAAAGGCTGAAAAAGACGCTTTGTGACAATGTGAGAAGAGCTCTCTGTAAAGAGTACAGTCCTACTTATTTACAGGGTTTCTAAATATAATTCTGTTGCTTCATCAGTTATTTTAACAAAGAAAGGTAAGGCTTTTTTGCAGTTATTCTGATTCTGTTATATCACAGGGCTGATGAAACATAGTTCTTTCATATGGGAGCTGGTTACGGAATATATGGCTAAGTTGAAGGAGAAGGTGCTGCTTGAGTAACTTTAATGTTATGTGTTGTCTGAAAAAAGGCTGAACGTGTTGGGAATGCAAATGAGAATGGAGAGGCACTAAACCAGATGGTCAGAATGCCTTCATAGATTGATTAAATTGTTATGAATGTATCTTTTCTTTCACACCGTTCAGATATGCCAGATCATCCTTAGTCCGTGGCTGCAATGGCTGATACATGTGGAGTGTTCTGACTTGTGTGAATGAATGGATATAGTAGTAAATATCAATATCAGAAGTATCCTAAATAGAAATCAATATTCCTTGGACAACCTTTAAAAATAACACATTGACCTAATACTTGGTCTTTAGTGTGTTTTTAACTTCAAATAGGTGAGCAGTACTGCAGAACTGAGGACTTAATTCATTTTGCCAGCTCAGAATGGGAGAGTTGTGGTTTTTTGATGACAAACTGTGTAATAACAGAGTAGGCAGTTAGGTTTGTTATTAAGGAGTAGGATTGCTCTTAAAAACTGCTAGAGACACTAGTCTCTAATAGAGCTGGACTATCAGAACAGCTATAAACTTTTTAGTAACATCCTTGGAAGAATATGTGACTAATACCTGTTTTCACAGATTCTTTACATGGGACAATGGATGGAGTATTTCTCTTTGAAGATGCTGCTGTGGAAGACAGTAAAATCATGCAGGGCTATGATGCAATTGTGGTAGAACAGTGGACTGTCTTAAAGGTATGTGTAGAGTCTTTCTTCTTTGATTTTTTGAGGTTTTTTGTAAATCAAAACACTCCAAGACTGTGAGGCAGACTCCCACATACTGCTCTGTGCTCCAACAGTACCAGACAGGCAGCCAAGATAAAAGGATGGAACATGAAGTAATGCCAGTTAACCACCTTCTAGGTTTGTACAATGCACTCCTGATTTTGGTACCCTTCATGCTTTTTTCGGTGGGTAGGAAATGTGAGTGATGGTGAGCAATGAAGCTCAGGGCTCTCTGTCCCAAAATTACAGGTGTCTGCTAGATTAACTGTAAAGAGGATCTCCATTGGTTGTCAGGGCAACATGATCACAGCAGTCACTTTAGTACTGTGGTTCTAAAAAAGGCAGCCCTTTAGGTAGGCTTAGCTGCAACAGGAATGCACAGATCACTGCCTTGGCTTCTGTCTGCCCTCCTTCATATGCTGAAAGAACAGTATTTTGGATAGGTCCCTATAAACACAGCTTGGCTTTCTACAGATCCAAGTGCACACTCAGAGCAGTAGAAACATTGTTTAGGTCAGTAGTGATCTCTCACAGCAAATTTGGTACACAAGTATTTGAAAAGCTGGGTTTAAATGCTTTGTGACTTCAAGCAAAAAGAACATGGGGGGAAAGAAGTTGCATAACTTACAAGTTTTTATTTTGATGTATTTGATTAGTGTGGGCAGGCTCCAACAGTATGAGGTTTAACAAGACTAAGTGCCGGGTTCTTCACTTTGGCCACAACAACCCCATGCACCACTATCGGCTGGGGGAGGAGTGGCTCGAGACTAGTGAAGTGGAGAGAGACTTGGGTGTACTGATTGATAGGAAACTCAACATGAGCCAGCAGTGTGCCCAGGTGGCTAAGAAGGCCAATGGCATCCTGGCCTGCATCAGGAACAGTGTGGTCAGTAGGTCCAGGGAGGTTGTCCTTCCCCTGTACACAGCGCTGGTCAGACCTCATCTTGAGTACTGTGTGCAGTTCTGGGCTCCCCAGTTCAAGAGGGATGTTGAGCTGCTTGAGAGGGTGCAGAGAAGGGCAACGAGGATGGTGAATGGACTGGAGGGTAGGCCCTATGAGGAGCGACTACAGGAGCTGGGACTGTTCAGTCTGGAAAAGAGGAGGCTCAGAGGGGACCTCATTGCTGTTTACAACTACCTGCGGGGAGGTTGCAGCCAGATGGGTGTAGACCTCTTCTTCCAGGCTGACGACACCAGAACGAGAGGGCACGGCCTCAAGCTACGCCAGGGGAGGTTCAATCTTAACATTAGGAAGCGGTTCTTCACAGAGAGAGTAATCGCATATTGGAATGGGCTGCCCGGGGAGGTGGTGGAGTCACCGTCCCTGGAGGAGTTTAAGAGAAGACTGGACGAGGAGCTTAGTGACATGGTCTAGCAGGGAGGTGTAGGGCTGGATGACGTTGGGCCCCTTCCGGCTCGGAGTGGCCTGCTAGACTGTGGGGGATCTAGGCTGGTGTTATGCCCTGCGATGTGCTCTCGGTCTCCCTACGGGTGTTAGATGGTGAGTTGGACTAGATGATCCTTGTGGGTCCCTTCCAGCTCATAATATTCTGTGATTCTGTGATTCTGTGATCTGCTAGAAATAGATGTATCTATAAAGGCAATACTTGATATTTTTAATGAGAATATTGTAAATGGTGTAAAATCCTAAGACAGACAATCCATTCTTTTGGCACACACATTTATAAGAATAGATTAAGGGAAAATGGGACAGATGCCAGATTAAGTGTGTGAAATTCCAGGAGAGTAGGATTAAGAGTTTTGTTTTTAAATGACTTTGTAATTAAATGGCCATATAGTAATAGATAGAAGCAACTTACAGAAGAGTGTAATGTGTGAATAGCAACTTTTCTTGTTCCTGGTATGTGTCTGAGAGATGATTCCTGTGTTTCATTAAACATTATTTCAGTTATGACAGAATTGACTGTAAATTCTTAATTCATTTTTAGGGTCAAATTATGGTGTTACCACTCAGGAACAAGGTTTTGGGATAATGACAGATGGTTCCATGAGTGCACGGGGTCAGGGCTGATCAAGAAGGCAAATGTTAAGAAGCATTAATGTTAACCATATGTTTAAAACTGCTAGGAAATGAATAGAGGGTGAAACAGCAAGCATTTACTACTGCATACTACTGTGTAAGCTGTGTTTGACAGCACCTTCTTTCAGAAGGTCATGTTAGCTTTGCAATCGTTCAGAGAAGAGCAGTGGGGATGATCACTCATACAGACAGCTTCCGTATTAGGAAGACTTTACATGGTGCGTCCTTTCAGCCTGGAAAAGAGAAGAGTTGCAGGAAATGGAATAGGTAGAGAGCTCCTAAATCATGGGAAATGTAAATAGGGACTGTTTGCCGTCTCTTCCAGTACAAGAACTAAGGACTGCCAAATGGGAATAGTCAGGGCCAGGTGCAAAGTGAACAGAAAGGAGATGATTCAGATAATTATTTGTGCAGCAGATCTGTGGAAGTCCTTTCTGGATAAGACTGTAAGTTCAAGAAGTTGAGAGGAAGTTATCTTGTGTTTATACGATTGTTTTAATTTAGATCAGGAGTGCATTTTTGAAGTGAACCCATTGATCCTCCCTTAATATGCCTCACTTCACCTCACAGAGTGGTCTCATACTGTACAAACTGGATTTCTTTCAGTAGAAACTAAACTACATGGGCTGAGAGGAAGTACACAAAATATTTGGGGCAGGTATCCTACATGCTTGACCTAATACGTATTACTTTTCCTGAGCTGTTACTTACAGCCATATTGGAGACAGCTTTCCATATAAATGGATTCTTCTCCCAAACCAGTTTGGTTCTCAGACAACCAAGGAAAGTTTCTCTATCTTAGCAGGATATTGCATCAAAGTTAGGCGTAATCGCCCCTAAACACCTTTTGAGTTGCTATGTGGGGACATCACTGTGGACATAACAACCCCATGCACCGCTATCGGCTGGGGGAGGAGTGGCTTGAGAGCAGTGAAGTGGAGAGGGACTTAGGTGTAATGATTGACAGGAAACTCAATATGAGCCAGCAGTGTGCCCAGGTGGCTAAGAAGGCCAATGGCATCCTGGCCTGTATCAGGAACAGTGTGGTCATTTGGACTAGGGAAGTTATCCTTCCCCTGTACACAGCGCTGGTCAGACCTCATCTTGAGTACTGTATGCAGTTCTGGGCTCCCCAGTTTAAGAAGGATGTCGAGCTGCTTGAGAGGGTCCAGAGAAGGGTGACAAGGATGGTGAAAGGATTGGAGGGCAGGCCCTATAGGGAGCGACTACAGGAACTGGGATTGTTCAGTCTGGAGAAGAGGAGGCTCAGAGGTGACCTCATTGCTGTTTACAAGTGACCTCATTGCTGTTTACAACTACCTGCGGGGAGGTTGCCGCCAGGTGGGTGTGGACCTCTTCTTTCAGGCTGACAACACCTGAACAAGAGGACATGGCCTTAAGCAATGCCAGGGGGGGTTTAGACTGAATGTTAGGAAGAGGTTTTTCACAGAGAGAGTGATCTTTCATTGGAATGGACTGCCCAGGGAGGTGGTGGAGTCGCCGTCCCTGGAGGTGTTTAAGAGAAGACTGGATGAGGAGCTCAGTGACATGGTCTAGCTGGGGGGTGTTGGGCTGGATGGTCCTGTGGGTCCCTCCTGGCTCGGAGAGGCCTGTTAACCTGTGAGGGATCTAGGTTTATGTTCACCACCCTGGGGTGTGCGTTCGGTCTCTGTACGGGCGTTAGATGGTGAGTTGGACTAGATGATCCTTGTGGGTCCCTTCCAACTCGTAGTATTCTGTGATTCTGTGATCAGAAAGTTTATGTCAAGCTGCATGACAAGGACAGCATCTGGTAATGGGGATCCTCTGGTGGCAGAGTGCTGGCCAAAACACTGGGACACAGCAGAAGAGTACTTTTTTGCAGTGCTCTTTGAACCCCTGGTAGGTGGAGTATCATTTGCTTTCAATTCTAGCAATTCCACGCTGGAGACACAGCTGGTCAACAGATTAGAGAATCAACCTCCCGGTGCCATCTGGTGTGTCAGGAGATGTTCTACTGCTACACACCATGTCTGTGTGAGGGCTAATGCAGAGAATCTCCTGTTCCAGACATGAGATTTGGGATGTGCAATTTCGGAAACTGACTGATAGCATCTACACAACTTATTGGTATTAGATTATTCTCTGCTCTAATTACAAATTTGAATGCTGGATGTTTCCTGGCAATTTTGCTTTTTTGAGACCACATGTGGCTCTTTTGTGGACATTATGAATATGTTGCACACCAAACTGAAAATGGAACAGTATGGAGAAGAAAAAACTTGCTGAAGGAAGGATGTTGAGGCCTTAGGGAACTCTTGCAAATACCTTATCCATTTAGAGAAAGAGCGGAGCTGACCACCTCTGTTTTCTCTTCCTGGATATTTCATGCCTCATGCTTTCTGAGACATAATAGGTATAGGTAAGTAAAGCCATCAAACTAAGGAAAGACTGGAAGCCAGGCTGTCTGTAGGCAGTTGCACAGTGTGTATCCCAAGACCGAGCTACCTCTGCTAAACCCTGTCAGAATTCACCTTTATTTACTATAAACGTGGAATAACACAGTGCAGAGGAAGGGACTGTAAAATGGGGAAGAAGACAGAGTTCAGTAGTAACAGATGATGACCAAAAGCCAGTAAAGACTTCCTGTTACGAGAGCATCAATGTATTAATGTCACAGAGATAGTTATGGAGCAGTGGAATGACTCATTAAGGTAGAGGTTTTTTTTTTTTTTTGGTACATGTTCAACTCTGATCTAGATTAACCTTTTTGATTTGTTGTTTTCATTTGTACCAATGCAGTGGAAGAAGCCCTGATGGCCAGCATGACATAAATGTCTATAATGGATCCTTATTTTAAAATTGCATCAGATTTGATTATCTGGATGAGCCATGGAGTTGCTCAGATGTGGTCTGAACTGAATGTAAATTTATTGTACTGTATCCCAATTAAGAAGAAGAAAAAACAAACAAAATAATCCCAGCCACAACACCAGAAAGCTTTTTTTAAAAAGCACTTACCGATGCCCTTTAGAAAGAGAACCTTTCTAAATGAAAAGGTAAAGGTTTTCTGTTTAACCATAAACACAAAAGAGAGGGGTTGGCACACCTCCTAGCAGTGAAAGTGCTGCCTTTTTAATTGCTAAGGCTAATAGATAAAACAAGCTGAACAGTGTGATGCGCTCAGTATGTGTGTAAAATGTCAGTTTGTAGAGGATGTAAAGCTCGCAGCTGTCACAGTATGTGGTCCCGCCAAGCAGCAGACAGGATGTAATAGCTCTGAGTAATTTAACTCTTTCTTCTCAAAGTAGAGCTCTGGTATCCTCTACAAATGACCACAGGACTTGTTATGACAAAATATTTCATTCATCCTTATCACTTTAACTCTAAAAATGTCAGGACATATTATTTCCACTGCAGTCCCTGAGATCTAGCCCTAAAACTTGTTTGATGGTTTTAATTCTGCTTGTGTAGGCAAATGTGGGTAGACAGTTCTGATTAATCAGAGCCTACATGATTTCCCTCTCTCCAACTCTAAATCTGTCACCTTCTCTTCCCCATTACTTAAGACAAAATAGCTAATACTGTCTGTAAAATTGAGTGCTATAATATTTATTTTTGACTTTTGCATTGTTCTGCCTCCAAAGCAGTGTTCATTTTGAAAATATTATCCTTAATTTACAGATATTTTCTCACTGCAAATCTTCAGCTGGTGATTCATCACTTTGTATTTGCTGCTATACCATACCTTTGATGTGCTGACACGAGTTAAAATCTCAAATATATCAGGGTGTTGCCATTTCCCTGGCAGACTTGAATGGGGTCAGCCTCCACTGTAGACATGGTAAACCTTTTAAAGTGCGACACACCAAAAGATTTAAAAATTTATCTCTGCTGAGCCTAGGTTGCAAGTTGCCTTAATGTAAGCCTTGAAACAAATTCTGTGGAAATGAGGATTTGATTTGTTTGTAAATCTGATTTAGGTCATATGTCAGCTAAGCTGTGCTCTGCTGTCTCTGGCCACCAGAGAAAGGCATGACCGGGTCAGCCAAGGAGCTAAAGGCCATGGGCATGGAAAGCCAGGAAGAGTCATGTGTGTGACCCCAAAGGACATACATGTTGCCTGAGCATATGTGCCCCTTGTTGCTTTTTAAGAAAAGCTGAACAAAAGCCTTCAGGAGTCTGTTGTCTTCCAAAGGCTTTTATAATTATTTTTTCATTCTTTTATGTAAGATATGAAAGCAGCATATATACATAATATTTGTCTGCTGAACTCAGCAGACATATGCTTTATACAGGATTAAACCCACAGGCTAATATTTTGTTTGTTTTATTGATAAATTTGGTAATAAAATCTAGCAGTGTGAACTTGGAACTCCTCTGACAGTTTCCTGTGGTGCTGCATATTGAACATCTAAGAATGCAATTGCTTTTTCCATGTGAGCAAAGGGCACTTGAAGTAAACAGGCTGAAAAGCACAGGATTTAAAACAGTGTGAATTATAAAAGCCCTTTCCTATCTGTCACAGTGTTCTTAGGTTTGTGACAAGATCAGTGGTAAGAATTCATTTTCTGCTCGCCCATAAAATCTTTAGGGAAAAAGTGAACGTCTGAACTCCCCATTTAAGAACAAGCTGAGAAAAAGTATTTCAGTCCTCTTATATGCTTCCTATAAACCTACACAGGGCACAAGTCATGGTTCTTTTCCCCAGCAGATCCTCTTTAACCAGACAGTTAATGCATCTGTCACTGATCATTTTGAGGGGCATGGGAAGCAGGTGCTGGGACCCCATAAATTACATACACAGCCTGCATGTACACGAAGGGCAGTGCCAACGTTTGTGCTCCTGCTGCCTGAACCAGTGGCAGTGGAGGGTCTGGCCTTCAGCTGTGTTGCTAGCGTGGAAATGTTCCATAATGGTGGAGTGGTGCACAAGCCTTTTGGCAAAAGCCACATTTTGTTTGAGAATAAATTATATACAAAGGAAATTATGTTGGGGAAGCTGCATGGGAATGATTAAGCTGTGTGTGGTACAGCACCCTGGAGTATGCAAGTTGTTAGGTAGTGTTTTTGTATGTTTTTTCCTCAAAACAATTGATGGGCAAACAGTAAAATCAACTCTCACTTTAAGGTACACAAGTGTGGAAGTAAAAACACTGGAGTTATTTAAGGAAGTGTACTGATGTGTTTCTAGATCACATTTACTTCTTGTGTTCCATGGATAGTCAGGTGGATTTGCCCTATCATGTGTACGTTGCCTGTGCAGTGATGAGGTTAAACACATTTTGTAGGACGTGTCCTGTGTAGAGAACCCTCTGTGTCAACACGTTCATCTTGTGCAGCTTTTGCTACCAACCCTATGCTTCTATAAATGCAGAATTGTGTTGCTATGCAAGTGTACTTCTGTGTTACAGGTGCAGGCATTATCAGGAGCCCTCAGATGTTTTTGTCAGTTTATATATATGTTAGAAAGTAGGGGTTTTATCCACAGAGTTCACTGAGGGAAGTGGGCTTTGTGGGCAAGGAAGGTTTTTTTGGTTATTTTTGATGTTACCCTAGATGTGGAGCCAGCTGTGAATGCTACTCAGCAGTTTATGTGTGTACTGAAGTTGTGACTGGATACATCTGAAGTGCAGGAAAACTGTCTTCACAGGATGCTGCTCCATACAGTGTTACAACCTTATTGGATTCTCTAAAATATTTCACATTGCAGCAATCCACATAGATATTATTAATCATAAGTAACTCTAAATTGTGTATGCCCAGTATACTGAGGGAAAAGATTGCCTGCGGGTTTATTTATTGCTCTTCTGCTCTATTACCTTTTCACTAAGGTCCCCATTTGGCAGCTACTTGGTGTTGGTCAGTGACCCATCTGCTCCCAAAAGCCGCTGGTGGTTTCTAAAGGTGTGGGAGCCATCCCACACCCCTCTGCTCTACAGATAATGGATGTGCAGCAAGTGTCTGCTGGCAAGGTGGTGTGTTACACATGGAAATTTAGGAGCAGCTCCGTACTAAAGGAACATAGTCCAACTTCTATTGCTGAAACATTTGTGAAACTTCTCTTTTGCTTCCAATAAATGTTTTTAGTGGTTCAGTAGTGTTACATTGTTAGCAGAAATTACTTTTTGGAAGAAGGCTGAAAAGGAAAAAGGCAAATCATTCGCAAATTTAGAGCTTGAATTTAGTCTCCCTGTCAGCTGTGTTACTGCAAACATAAAGCACTGGCTGCACATTTTACAGGGTCATTTTTACACAGCCTGTATATTCAATTTCATTTTTTTTTTCTTTCTTCTTTTCCATTAAGATGCAAGTTCTACTTCTGCCACTTTCTTCCCTAGGACATAAAAACTTCAGCTGTTGCAGTGGTGGGGAGTGGTAACCAGCCTCGGCTGGGGGTGCACGTTGCCACCCTCGTAGGCTCTCCCCTCTCTTTCTTGTAAGGAGCTGAGTTTGAACGCAGTGCCCATTTTCTGCAACAGTAGGTTACACTTTCAAAGCAACTTGTGTTTTTTCCTTCCCATCCTCTTTGCCATCTGTCAGTAGATCTTGGTACGCAGTCTGTTAGGATTTGCTGATAAAGGTTTTATTAAGATTTATTTAATGGGATTTTCAATCTTTCTGTCTTTAATCCATGTTGGAAAAAAATATTAAATAGTGACAATCCATAGCTGCCTCGTAACTGAATCACATTCATTTAACCCAGGAAAGAATGATTTCTAAAGAACTTCTGTCCCACAAGAGCTTAGTAGTTGTCTTGTTTATTACCTTGCTGTGGTTAAAATTGCTGCAGTGAGGTAGGGGGGCGGGAAGAAGAGAAAAATTGTTAGTGCAGTTGTTTGTGTGGCTTGCCCTAGATATTATTCTTATCATTTTTTAAATCTTTTTTTTTTCCTAATGAGCAGAAGCAACTGTGAAAGGCAAAAATGCTGAAAACAAACAATGCAACAACAAATAAAAATTCTTTTCATGTGATGCAAGTCAAGGGAAAATCCTAGCTCAATATGCTCTAGCTTCTTGACACTCAAGGTGTGATCAGAGATTACTTATCATCCACAGGAGAGTGGGAAGCAAGTTAATTAAAATTTTCCACCCTTTCACCAAATGAAATGTCTCCCAGTTTGAGATGCATTATTTGAACACTTCTTTTTCAGGAGAGCTCTGGTAATTTTTTTCCTGCATCTGCTGGAGTTCAAATCCAATATCTGCTAGCTAGAAAGAGCATTGCACTTTAATCTGATGGAACAGTATGTTTTAAATTTTATTTCCTTTGTCTCTAGTAATAGTAGATAAAATAATTACTGTATTAAATATAAAGTGAATACAAGATGACTCTTTTCCTCTGCACCCGTTCTCTAGTGTATTGCTTGTTTAGAAGCATTTTTGCTTTAGAAAGCGTTTAATATGACACCAATTAAAGGTCTGTATAACCGTGACTCCTGCTGGCACACAAATTCCAGTCTTGGGATAAGATTAAAATGGATGATTCAGGAGGTGGGAGGGAGAAGTAATTTCTTGTGGTCTTAAAGAAAGCTTTAATTATTTGTATTTGCAAGTAAGAATCTTGAAGCCCCTGTGGATTACACCTTTTTATTCTGGAGTGACCAGGGAGGTGGTGGAGTCACCGTCCCTGGGGGTGTTTAAGAGTAGGCTGGATGAGGCACTTAGTGCCATGGTTTAGTTGATGGTTTGCTGTTGGATTGTAGGTTGGACTTGATGATCTCCAAGGTCTCTTCCAACCTTGCCAATACTGTGATACTGTGTGTGATACTGTGTAACTCCTTTCTTTTGTCTGTCGTCTTCAAACTCCGCCAGTTACTAGGAGTAGTTTATTTTCCAGGGGAAGAGGTGCCTGACTCCAGCGAAGCATTGTGCAGAGTCAGAGAGGGCTTGTGAAAGGGCATGTGGAGCTCAGAGGAGGTGTACACCTCTGCATAATGGATACACCCCTTCCTAACAGGCACATTGGAGTGTTGGGTACTGGCATGTAGAAAAAATAAGAGGTCACCTTTTTGTACCAGCTGTAAGAACTCTTAACTCTTTCAATGGCGGGTGGTGGATTGGTGGTTGTTCTCTTTTTTTCACATTTCCAGATTTGGATAACTACTTCTTTAGGCCTAATTGACTTGAATCTTATTTTCTGATAACTTTACCCTTTTGAATGTGCTTACCTGCTTGTTTCCTTTCTGCACCATTGGATTGTGGAATACACCATCATCTGCTGCAGATGATGCTTAATGCTGACAAGTCAGACAGGTCCAAAGCCAGCCCTGTCTCGCTGCTCAGAGCCTGGAGGGACAGTGGGCTGTGGCAGGGTGATGACACGTCCCTGAAACAATTTGGCTTCTACAGCAGCCAAATGAGCTCTGCATGGTATTGATGTCCTTCCTCATTGTCATAATTTCCCTCTGATTTCTGACATTTGTTGCACATCTTGATGCAAGGAGAAGGTTCTCCCTGCTAATCACCCACCTTAGGCAATGAATTCAAAATGGAAATCCTCTTTGCAACATAAGATGTTGCTCAGGGCACAAACAAGGTCTGCTGTGCCAGTCTTTCCTGACCTGCTAGTCTTCTACCCTCTAAATGAGTGAGATCCTTATGGTTTTTCCTCTACAAACACTTTTTGATGGAGGGAATGTTTTAGTCAGGTCCTTTTATGTGGCACCTCATGGCAGACTTGTGATGGTGAATGCTCTGACCTTATTTTTAATGATCATGTTTCGTCTTTAATTTTTCAAGGCGTTGTTGGCCACTCTCATAAATCTCAGCATGTTATTAATATGTTTTCTTGAGACATCAGCTCTTAAAGGCATCTAGATTTGTCATAAGTGTTTGCATCACCCTGGGACACTCAATTTTAAAAACTGGAAAGACAGCAGAAATACTCATCTTATGTAGAGAAATGGGAGTCAAAGGATGCTCTGAATCTGCTACAATCACAGCTGCAGAAGTCCTGATGGCTTCAGAGGACATGAGTTAAGGGCCACATGGTGTTGTCCTCCTCTTGCAAGGTGTCTCTTTCCTCTCCTGGAGTTAAAAATTCTAGTCTGTGTGTGGTGATGTCGTAAAGTAGCAGTATCTGTGTAAGTCCCAAAAAGCCTCTGTACAGAAATCTTCTCTTACAGTTATTCTCTACTCCACTTTCTGGAGTAGAGCTTTTAAAGATTCTCCTTTTAAGCAAGAGTGATACAGCTTCTTCAGCTATTTGCATTTGTAGTCATGAACAGGTTTTTAATAGGTATGGTCAGGCAGCCCTTCAGTTATAAAGATATCAAGTGACCTAAATTACATTCGTTAGAAGAAAGGAATAGCTGAGATTGGAATTCACTGAAATACTTTGAAATAACTACAGCAGGATTTGGATTAGTTCTGATCAAATGGCTATTTCATTACTGCAGAATAAATGGATTTTTTGGAGCTGCAAAACTATTGTGCCTTCCCCAGTGTTGAGAACTGGCAGTTAAAACTCCTTACGTGCACATGAAACTGGTGTAAGTGCCTGAGATTTTTGGCAAATATAATTGTTATTTCAATTGAATTTAGTTATATTTGTAGAGACGAGTAATTACCATTTGTCTCCTTGGTGTTTATTAAAATTAAAAACTAGTAAATGTGCTCAAGCATCTATTTGTTAAATTACTGGAAATCTTGGCAGTTAGACACCTCACTGGAGCAATCTTTGTTGGAACCACAGTGGTTCTTTCTGTGTGAATTACAGGGTCTGCCATTTAGTCAGAAGAGAATGAGGAAGGCTCTGCTGGGTACATGTGCAGCAGGAGCCAGACTTCTGTGCTGAAAGGCAACACTTTTGGTCTCGCCCACAGATTTCCTGATTCAAAATAAGAAGGCAGTGATGCGTATTTGTGGGTGTTAAAAGGAATAGACTCATACTGGTATTTTTTTGTTCTTGTCGTTGTGTCTTTTGCTTTTGATCCACAATGGTAGAACGCAGATATTCAGGATTTACTGTAGCCTAGACGAGAGCAGAATCTGAGCCAAGCACTGTTGTCATTTTGTAACTACTTGAACATAATTCTGCTTTGGAGGACATAATTGGTAACATACAATAAATTTGTCCTGTTCAGATCTGGAATCATCTAAAGCTAGATGGATGACTCAGGCAGTGTAAAAACAAGATCACAGATGTTTACAGTTATAAACAAACTCATTTAGCAGTTTGGGATGTATGGGTGATCAGTCTTGTGTCTCATGTTTTTGAACGCTTTCCTTCCTGCCCAGCTGAACACAGAAAATGACCCACTTCAGTACAAAATCCTTTCTCCCTCCAAGAATCACCCCTCCTCCCCATATCTTTCTCTTGGGGTTTTTTTTGTGTCAATCTGAATGTCACACTCCAAGTGATGATGCTAACTGTTGATTTTCCTTCCCCAGGGAGTTGAAGTGCAGACAGATTACGTTCCGCTGCTGAATTCCCTTGCCATGTACGGCTGGCAGCTGACGTGTGTGCTTCCTACTCCAATTGTGAAGACAAACAGGTAGAGGGGCTGGGTGCTGCCCTTTGGCCAGGGAGGTTGCTGTACAAGCAGCAGAAGCTGTACAAGCAATTCTCTGTGCAGTTCATGTGGCTTTCCTTGCAAACCCCGCTGCAGCTGTTCTCTGGGTTTTCTGAGCTTCACAAGGCCACATGTGGCAGGAGTAACGTGTCTGGTGGGCGGAACACTGCAAGGTGGCAGTGTGGTTTCTGCCTCTCTGTAAACTCCTTGATTGTAAAATTCCTGCTCTGGATCTTCCAGTAACTCCTCTTTGAGCAAAGACAAAATGTGTGATAATGTTTGGAGTGAGATGTTGTTTATATGAAGGAAAGGAACTTTTTTCTTAATAGGTTTCTGTCTATTGCTGCTAATACAGTCTAGCTGAGCAGAACCATGTGACACTACTGTATCATTTCTCTAGTAGCCTTGTGGGCAGATATAATAATTCCATGGTCTACTTTACTGTTATTAATATTTTGAGTTCTTAAACATAAATGCAAGTCATTTAAAAATACTCTTATAACTGGGGAAAAACAATCATCCCACTTGCTAACCATGAAGATGGTGTTTTCTGAATTTTCACTGGTCAGGAATATATTTATATACATACCAATATAATCAGTCATGATTTTTTGTCTTTAAAGAGTAAAAATAAGCAGGAGAGCTCTTTATGAGATTTAGATGAAGACAACTCCTACATATAAAAACCTAAAAAGTGAAGGCCATCTGTGCTGGGGAGGAATGGTATTTAAATTTTTCGTAGATGTTTAAATACAGGAATGAATGGAAAATCACAATTATGATTTGTGAGCCCCATCTCTTAAAGAGTATATATGATTTTATTTCTTATTGAGCTTTCTGTATCCCATGAATACCTTCAGTAACACAGGTCAGGTTGGCAGTGCAGAAAGGCATCCGCCTAATCAAACGACATCTATTTGTTCCTCCTGCTGTGCTGCAGCCCTGGGGGGAGCACCCTGCCCCATTCCAGATTGGTGCCCCAGGAGTGAGGGAAGGAGGGAGGAAGCACTCTGGTGTTGCTGAGACACACAGGCACCGGGGTGCTTGGCTTTCTTGCTTTTTGTTCCGAACAATTTATTCTGTGTTTACACACTAATGCTAAAACGTTCAGCAAAACTGTATCACAGCTGACAGGCTCTGTCAGGCTGAACATTACCCCCTCCCTCCTCACCCCACAAAATGCCAGGCTGCTCAAAGACAATGGGGGCAGGCAATGTGTGGATCATTCTTCATTTTTGTTCTTCTTTGACCTGCAGAAATAAATGGCTGAGATGGAGTTTCCCTTTGAATGATGCTGGATGTGAATTTAATTCATTCTCAGGAGTGTGCATTTGTTTCTTTTCAGGGAGGGGAATTTATCTACAAAGCAAATTGTATTTCTTCAGAGACCATCTTTGCCCCAGAAAGCAAAGAAGAAAGAATCTAAGGTAAATAACCTTGAGTTTCTGGTTTCTTTGGGGGTTTTGGTGGTATTTTTATATTGTAATTGATTTCCCATAGAAGTAAAAAATGGCCTATTCAGTATTTCTGTGATACAGTAGCAAGACACAAGGAATGTGTCCCTGTTCAAATGAAAGAAACAAAAAATGCTCAAATGATGTGAAAACTTTTAGATTTCATTCTGTTGAACTCAGAGCAGCAGAAGGGATGCAGATTTCTCTTCACATTAACCAGCTATAAATTCCTATACGGGACTAACCAATGCTATTTTCTCTCACCCATTGCCTGTCTTTTTTTTTTCTTTTGCAATTGCTCTCTCTTTTCTCTCTCTCTCTCTCAATCTGTGTGTGTATTTTGGTAGAGCATAGCACAATTTAGGCCTGATCTTGGGTGGTGTTTCTTTCTATTGTGAGACTGTTAATTAATTCTGCTACAATTTAACCAAAAAAAGCCTCCTGAATCCAGCTAAGTTATTCAAGAACATAGCTAACAGCTGATGAGGTATGGATGTGGATACACATATGTATTCCCACTGCCATTTTTAAATGTGGAGCTGTGGGAACCCCTGCCCAAACACGTCACACTGTGCAGCTGAGAGAGAAGTGCAAGGACTGACAACTGGGAACGTGATGACCTTCCTACAGTACTTAAATTTGCCTTGCCCAATCAGGAAAGCCAGATGAAGTATGGAAAAGATCCCTGGAACCACATGATGATAAGATTCTTAATAATGCAGCCTTGTTTTTACTCTGGGTGTGTGTACTTAGCTGAGTGTGGGCCACCCCAATGTCACCTGCAGGAGTGGGGCCCTCAAGGCCCTGCAGAGCTGAGCTGGAATAGGAGATTGGAAACACTGGGCAGAGCTGAGCACCAGGAGCATTTTATCCAACAGCTGAGATAATTGCAGATAGTTTTCATGGCTAAAGCTCTCACTGTTCTGGAGCCTGCTTCTGTGAGAGTCATCTTTTTGGTACAGTGCAGACCTGGAGAGGGAGAGAACTGCTGGGAGCATGACTGTGATTTAGGATTTACCCTCTCATTAGTGAAGCTGGAGCCCAGAGTACTGTGTGAACAGGTTACAAAGCCCATCTTTCTTGTTTTTTCTCTGTTTTCAGGTGATTTAAGCGCTCAGGAGAAGTGTTAGAGTGCCTGTATTTGGTCATTCTTTTCTTACCACTGTGCATGGTTTTAGTGGAGGTGGTGGGAACCCGTATGTGGTTACATGTCTTCAAACAGAGAAACTAGTGTGATACTGATTCCTTGTATTACAATAACACACACATACCATCCAGATGATTCAAAACTTTGTTTAAGTTTTTTTCATTCCAGATTATAAAAACTTGTTTAACAATGTCTGGATGACAAAACAAAGGACTTACTCATTGGCAGTATGTATTAAATATACAGGCATATTTGAGGGCAAGAATAACTACAGGACATTTCCATACCAAAGGTCAAGGAACAATGACATACCTTAATTATAGTTGTATACAGATATGTGAGTCTGGTTCAATGTCTGTATGTGGTTGTTGTGAGTCACATCAAAGATGCCAAGACTGGCATTTGACTGAGTAGCTGAATATTCTGCACATACAATTTCACAGGCTTTCGGGGTTGGGTTGGGTTTTTTTTCAACTTGAGATATGGCATGTCTAAAATGTTTATAGATAACCCTTTGGAGGAGGGAGACAGGCTGATAAGATTAAAAGGATATTGCATTGGAAAATGATCCATCCTATCTTTGCACACCATCCAACTGCTGCTCAGGGCAGCCAGAGGAACAGAAAAGGAAACACACCAGGAGTGGTACAATTTATGTCTCTCTTCAGTAAGTCAGAAGTACTCTTACTTACAGTCAGGAATGAGGTAATCGTGTTCATTCACTTTATACAAAACTGATGCTTATTTCAGCAGAAGCTGGCTGAATGCATTTTTGTGAAATACAGTGTAAATACCTCACTGAAGTACATTTGCACGTACACAGAGTCTCCTACAGTTTGATCTTTATCACATTTAGGGCCCTGATCTTAAGTTCCATCAAAGAGAGCTCTGAGTTAAGGGGAGCAGTGGGTGCCCAGCACTTCTGCAAATCAAAGAGGAAAAAACTCAGGTGTCTGAATTTTAAACAGTTGAGCTTTAGAACTGAGATGTTATTGTTCCTCTTTCTCTAAATTGCAGTGCTATTGAAGTGAAAGATAACTTCCTCTGAGTAAAACGGAGAAGAATCTTGTGAAAGTCAGTTTCTTCTTTTTTTTTCCCCCCTCCCTTTTCTTTTTACATAAAGCTCTGGCCAGAAGAACAAAAGAGCATTGCTCCAGCTTTGTAGTCTAATAAACTTAATAGGTTTTGAATGGCTTTTGGATTAAGGAATAAATAGCTATTTCAAAAATTTATGAACACAAGATCTTTGGGCCAACTTTGGCACAGACCGGGTTTCTCTGGAGAAAATGGCTTTTGGAGCATGGCTGGATTTGCTGAATGTCCCAATGAGATTATTTGCATGATCCAAGTGTTGCCTCCCAACCTATCCCTGAGTTTCTATCAGCAGTGGGCACTGCTGACAAGATGGTCATGCACTATCAGATGTACTTAGCAAACTTGTGTAGGATGGCTCAGCAGAGGCTTGGAACCATGGAGCAAGTCCAGAGGAGGGACCTGAAGTTGATAAGGGGACTAGAGCACCTCCCCTGTAAAGACAGGCTAAGAAAGCTGGGGCTATTCAGCCTGGAGAAGGCTGCATGGAGACCTCGTGGCAGCCTTCCAGTATCTGAAGGGGTCCTACAGGGAAACCAGAGAAAGACTTTTTGTCAGGAACTGTAGTGGTAGGACAAGGGGAAATGGCTTACAACTGAGAGTAGGTTTAAATTAGATGTTAGGAAGAAATTCTCCACTGTGAGGGTGGTGAGGCACTGGAACAGTTTGCCCAGAGAAGTTGTGGATACCTGAATCCTGGCAGTGTGTGAGACCAGGTTGGATGGGACTTTGAGCAACCTGGTTTAGTGGGAGGCATCCCTGCCCATGGCAGTGGTGGTGAAACTAGGTGATCTTTAAACTCTCTTCCAACCTGAACCATGCTATGATTGTATGACTATCGTCTGGCTTTCTTTGTGAAGGTTCATTTATTTTTGACAAGTGAAGCAGATATAATAGTGGCATATTTGTCAGCCTTTATATATGTGGCTCTGGAAAGTCTTATGCAAGTGCTGCAAAAGGCAGCCCCATGTTTCCTCTTCAAAAAACATCCATACAGATGGTTCAGGATATTCTACTGTTTGGGCATAATCTTGGATATTAGTTCTGCTGCTAACCTGGTAAAAAACATTGGAATAATGCCATAGAATTGTTTCCTCTGTCTGCACTTGTGCAGCTTTGCATATCCTTCCTTTCCACATGGTGCTGATGGGCTGCCAGGGTGCCACAGGCATTAATGGTGACACAACATGTGGAGAGGGACCCACCAGGCACATGCGGAAGCAGAATTCATCAGGGTCTCCTTTCTCTGCCTAACAGATATATATGTGGAGGCAGAAATGATCTTCAGCTGTCTGATTTAGTCTTGCAGCTTTTTTTAATCTTGGGTCTTTTTGGTCAAACTAGTCTTTGAATTAAAACTACATAATAAAAACATTTCTACTCAGCAAAGTAAATATCCTTGTAAGATTGTTTCTGATGGTCTTTAACATTTGGATCCTTTTTATGCAGTTTCACTGGAGGTTCTCCAAAGAAGATATGCACAACAGAAAAATGAAGAATTCCACAAAGGCTAAATTAAGTACTAGGGACAAGCAAAGGGTAGAGGAGAAGCAGGAATTCGAAGTCACAGAGAACACAAGAAACTTAGAAGCACAAATCTCAGCAGCAGCCAAGCCTGACCCAGAACAGCAGCTGGATGATGTCATAGACTCGGGGGACGAGGTAGTTGGGATCAAGGACACAGGTCCCCATCACGCCGGGGTGTCAGAAGAAACATGTCCTGCCCGTTGTGATCCTGGTGACAGTGACGGGCCCCTGAGCCCCGGCCAGGGCACGCCTGGCTGCTGCGCGGGTCAGGCTCCTGAGGGAGGGGACTGTGGTGGCAGCGATGGGGCAGCGCTGGACATGGACTGCTCCTGTGAATAAGACCTACGTTTCAGGAATCCTGTGAGTTGCTGTTACTTTGCCAAGACAAAAGAACGGATTCCATTTCTCAAATCAGCATTTTTTTGGCGTTGTGCTTACATTGCTCCTTAGCACATTGGTATCTTGATGTTTTAAGTAACTGCAGGGCCCAGACTTTTTAGCCTACAGAAATGGCAACATTCCTTCCACTGTACATAGTGGGAAATGCTCTTGCAGAGCTGCCCTTTCAATTAAGAAGTAGGGACAGACAGAAAACATAATCACTTTTTTCTGTGACTGACCTTAGCAAACAAGCTTTGAACCTGGGTCAAGGCAAGCATTCCATTTGGTCAGATTTTGCTCCGTAGTAATTTCTTGTCCACATAGCTTTTCTGGAGAAGTTACTGTGCCATATGTTATTTTGTCACTAGGCTTGTGGTGTCATGAAAATGGTATTTGGACATAAACAGGCTGATGTTGGAAAGCTTAGATAAGGTGGCTGTTACCCTTATTTATCTCCAGTAGCATACTTACTGATGATACTCTCTTCTGAATTTTATTAACCCTTGCAGATCTTCGAGCAATAAGCAAATTGTGTGCCCAACTTAGGCACTCTGGGTGAACAAGCCCTATGGTAAATTTGTGTGAGGCAGATGATTCCGATATGAAATGCAATTTCCTATTTGCTCTTTGCCAATCAGCAGTTCATCAGTAGTTATGGGGGCTTGAGAAGACAGAAAAACAGGAAACAAAAAAGCAGGTAAAAAGTACTTCTGTCAGTGGTTATCCTCACTAAATTTGGAATTAGATGTTGCCTCCTGACCTTTTCCAGGTGGTTTTGCACCACTTCCTCACCATTATGAAATACCTTGGGAGAAAGAACTGAAATTGTACACAGGGGTCAGTGGCCAACAAATGTCACTAAATGACCTTACAAAATGTGAATACCTTAATAGAGAAATTTTTTCCTACAAGTAACGATATTTTGGGACTGATACCTAATGGAATTGTGTAAAATTACCAGCATTTTTATGTTTGAAGCTACATTAAAATATTTACAAGTGAATGTACATGTAATATAGTTTCTGTGCCAGTGTTCTCCAAGTACTTCAGTATTTTTAAAAATGAAGGAAGGAGTGGTATCTCTCTTCTTAACCACCTTTGTCCTTATTTAGAAGTGGTCAAGTAATCTGGTAACAAAGTGAGGAGGACATTGTAAATTCTCCTGCTTTTCTTGTTTTAAAGCAAGAGCTTTGTAAGGGATTTTTCCTTTGACTGATTCGTGCCTAATAATTTTCCTTAGTCTTCAAATCAAAATGCTGCACAAAGAATTATGTTCTGTATCAGATGTGCACCTAGACTGGTTCAAAAGCATCTTTCACACCTAAAAATTACACAGTTGGCAGAACATTGCGGAGAAGGGAAAAATGACACCACTTTGAATATTCATTTAATTAGGAAGAAGGCACTCAAGCTTAAACCATTTGATTTCACACACACAAAGCATGATGGTATTTTTGTCATTGATAAAAGAGTTTTTTATATTGAATTCAGTGGTTTAACCACAGGACTGTAAGTAACCTCAGTTTCTGGTAGTATTTTTCAATTATTTCATTCTATATCTTGAGACTAGACCGGGGTACCAATAGCCTCAAAAATAGGTTGTTTCAGTTGTTCTATTTAAATACAAGGTCTCTGCTCTGTACAGTTTTAAGTACCTGTTCACAGATTTTAATAGCATAAGATCCTTCTACTGATGGTTTCTATCTCAAGGACTAGCTTTGTATTAATCTTGTTTAAAAATTCACTATATTTAATGAACGTTTTGCTAGTATAAAGTGTTGCAGTAGAAAGACCTCTCCAAATACTTTTTAACAGAAAACATTTATTGGATTGCAATTTGACGTTGTTTAACTGGATCCCAACTGCTTACAAAATTAAGAAGAAATAAAGGTCATGAAAAGATTCCATATTTGTGGTGCTTGCACAGCTCCCAGTAATTTGTCCCCAGAAGGGGGAACTCGGAATCTCTAAGTGGTGATGTGGGAAAGCTCCTTACTCAGGAATTAGCAGTAGTTACTAGTGCTAGAGAAGTGGCTACTTCATTTTCCTTTCCCAGCCTGGCAGACTATGGAAGGGTTTGGGGGCAAGTTGTGCTTGTTTAAGTGAACGCAGGATTTAAAACTTTGTTCCTGGAAATGTTGAAGTGGCTTAGGTTTGGGAAGAGTTGAAGAGAACCTGCATGATTTTTCAGTTTCAAAAGGGAAAATGGCTGTGCTTTTATAGTCACATAATCAATTCCAACTTGTGACTGAGTTACCCTGAGCTGGTTTAGCTGTCTGGACTCGTGCTTGGTGCTTTCACTGTGCCCCATCCCAAGGAAAGTGAGAGAGCCTAGATCACCTCACAGGCAGATGATTTGGATGTGATGAGGGCTGGGGAAGGCAGGTGTGGGGTACAGCAGCAAGGCTCCACAGCTGTTATCTGCATTTTATCTCAGCTGCCTTGGCCATTTGGGGCCTGAAAAAGTAGGACCACCAGAGTGGCCCAGGAAGTGAAAGAAAGCAGTCAGCTTGAAGAGAGGGAGGAAGGCCAGATCTCAACTCGTGTACCTGAAAGCCTGACAATGGAGTGGGAGAAGCTGAAATGGATATTGGACTGCAGACACAACTTTGACTGTCAGCTTGTTGGGGGCACAGTAGGATTCCATACTGGCTGCTCATACAGGGAAGCTACAGTGACTCTGAGCCACCAGCTCCATGACACAGTTGGTCACCCCTAGCAGAAGATGGAGAGAGAAGCCAGGCCCTTTCCTTTCCCATGCAGAGCCAGCATTTTAAGCCAAACCTTTATTTTCCCCCAAACTGGGCAAAATTTACTGGTAAGGATGCAGACAAACCTTCCTGTGCCTCTGCTGTAAGGGCAGGAGACACCACTAAGTATTGCTGGCATTCCTGGGGAAGGAGCTGATGGGCTGTGCTACTGGCAGTTACCAGTGCCAGCTGGTGAAAATGCACCATCGCAGCACATGGCTGTGTTCTAACATGAACACCCCTGAGGCAGACCAGCACAACTCAGGGGTGTAGAACAGTCCCAAGAGTTGCCTGTCTCTGAGGGAGGGGCACGCAGATACCCCACTGGGAGAAGTTTCATGTGCTGGTGTTTGGAGCAAGTGGTCACCTAAACAAGCCAACAATTGTTACATGGGATAAGTTCAAAGGAGAAGATCCAGCTCAGGCAAAGGAAGAAACATCAGAAGTGGCTGAATGAAATGAAGGATGGAAAAAGGGGGTTATATTGCAACAAACAGCGGGAAGCAGAGGTAAGNAATTGATGTGCTTTCTGTTATTCACTCTAAAAGCACCCTACTAACTAAAATGATGTAATGATAACTAAATAGCCACTCTTTTTCCAGCTAATTAATGCAAATCCTGTAGGAATATTTCATACTCATTGTACCAGATGAGCACATGGCAAACTGGTAAAATGTGCGTCCCAGGAAGAAGAAAAGGTCTGATAAAGGCTGCAACACCAGGTAACTCACAAACTATCTCTAAGTTTAAATATGAATGTATAGATGAGCACAGCTCTCACTCTTTTGTTGTCAAAAGGAAGTTATCAGTCTGCGTTGTCTCCTTCAGTGGCCCCTTAGCTGATGGCACAAGTGTAAGAGTAATAAACATTTTCTGCTATGACATGATTCTCCAACCTGATGAGCATATTTCTCCAACTTAGCTGAACAGCAGGGGTTCCTCTCTGTTCCTGCCAGTGCAGACCAGTATCACATTTATTTATTTGTAGACCATATGTTTATATGGGTTAATGTTCCTGGGGTGTTATTTTTGTCTTCAAGTAAGGCAGAGTCAGAGCCAATAACAGACTTTAAGGTGAAAATTACATTTCACTGCAAGACCACAAAACTCTAGAAGGAAGAGACTTCTGAAAGATTCTTAAGTGTCAGCAGGAAAAGACAACAGAGAAAGGGGATGTCAACAACTTTCCTGACTCTGTGGCTTAAAAATGGCATTTATTACAAGGAAAGAAAGGACAAACAGAGGTTAGCAGTATTTGGGAGTGGGGAGGTATAAAATTATTTTTCTCCTCTCATCTTTGAGTGGTGTGTGTGTGTGTTTTGTCCTGCTCTTCAAGTGGGTGAGCCCGTACAATTAGAGAGATGTGTCCTTGCCCCACAGCGCTCAGCTGAGTGTAACAGGGGATGACAGAAAGAGGTTAGAGGGAAAAGAGGATGATTACAGAAGCAAAGGGGATTGAAATGCCTTTTGTTAAATGGACGTTTTGGTGCAGGTCTGAGGAGAGGTTTGTGGAAGAGATGTCATTTGGACTGCAGAAACCTATGCATAAAGGGGGAGAAAAGAGTACAGCAGCATGTAATGATTTAAAAGTTGTGAAAACCCCACCAGTTAAAGGCTTCTCAGAATTTTTTATCATTACACTGTTAAACTATGCAGGAGCCTAGTGCATGGTTTTTATTTTATTTCCTGATAGCAATGTATTGCACATTGGTAGGAAAACCCTGCTTCTCTCAAGCATCAAGCTCTGACATGTCAACTGCAATCTTTGTGAACACAAAAGCCCCTTAGTGTTATTTTCTGTGGCAAGCACGTGGTCCTATTTACATTCTAGAGTGAACAAACAAGGAACCATTCCTTGAAAGGGGGAGTACTCAGAAAGAATCTTCCTCTCATCTGAGGAGGAGGAGGGAATTCGAGGAGACATCCCCTCTGGGTCTGCAGTGACTGGAGGAGGCCAGTGGTGTCAGATGCCGGTGGTACCGCATGGAACAGAAGCACAGACTTCAGTGGATGAGGCTGCAGGCAGCAGAAGGTGTCAACTTACAGGCACAGCCTCATCACGGTGTTGTCCCCAAAAGGCAACTCTTTAAGATCCATCAGTCACTCTCCCCCCCCTCCTGATGGAAAGTACAGCCTGTTCTCAGTGGCAGTAGGTGTGGCCTTTGCTCTTCAAGGCTCAGGAAGCACTGGCATCATTTAAGTTGTTCAATCACTCTCTGCCACAATTACAAGTAGTAGTAGTTTTATGCTTCACTCACAGCAAATGCCTGGAGTTTCCCAGCTGGGCTGCCTCCCTGGATGTTGGAGATGAGGTGCACATGGATAGGGCAGTGGGTATCCTACAAGCTGTACAACTACCAGACTGGTGACAAGCGGGTACTACTAGAGGCTAAAATCAGCACACTGAAGCTGAAATGACTTCTTGGGAGAGAACTACAACTGGGCTGGAGGCCTTTTTAGCCAACCACAGGGAAGTCATGCTTGAAAAACAAAGTGCTTCACACCAACAGTACTGCTGCAGGCTGCAAATAGGCTGATGGGATTGGTATCTTTGCAACCTCTGTTTAAGGCAGAACAAGGAGCCACTGATGGCAAGAAACTAGCTGCATCACCTCGTTGACTCTTGTCTGAAGCATTTAACTCAAGGAGCAGCTAACAAAGAGAAGGCCTTCACTGATTAACATCTTCACTCATTAAATATTAATTTAGTATTTTTGATAATGTTTCTCATTGAAGTCTTCAAATGTACTGTGGGAATCTCTACCACTTAAGGACTTGAACTGTCTGTGCAGATAATTAACAAACACATTCTAGCTGTCAGTTGGTCTCATAAATTCTACAATGAGTTTTTCTGCAAGTTGGACAAAGCAGCTTCATTATGGCAGGGCTCAGGTGATGGCCATTACACCCAGAGGAACACTCATGCTTTATGAGAACAACCTTTCCAGAGGCTTTTCTCCCAGCAGAACTGTTACATCCTGGGGTCTCCAAACGCCCTGTGCTTTGTGCAGCAGGAACGTGAAGATTTCCCATCTCGGCTGTTGCTGGCCAGTGGTGCTTTTGAGGATGCAGCACACACGAGCATAGTCTTGGATGGGCAACCTCAGCACCAGCATGAGATATGGGTTCAGGTGAGAAACTCTGTCCTGATTCCTAACACTGCTACACTCAACACTTCCAACTCAGGGCTAAACAGGATTACTGTCAGCAAAGTTGACTGACTTAAGTAAACCACATCAAAGATGTGGGTTTTTTCTTTCGACAAAAAAATTCCAATAGAAGGAAGTCACAACACAACAGCTCTACTTCTATAGAAATAGTAGTGTATCATACAGAACTGGAGAGGGAAGTGTGTCTACTCATTTGTAGCAGATTCAGAAGTTGTGGCCTGAATTATTATAAACAGACCTGGCAGTGCTGCACAACTAATTGTCCACAACTGCTGAATCAGGCACTGGAAGTCTTTTAAAAGCTGACTAACAAACAAAGTGTATGAAGTGAAAACATGCTGCTACCCCTGAGAAGAAACAAACCATCGAAAAACTAGAGCAGTTAATGTCTTTAATATAAAATCACTTTCCCCCAAAGCAGCAGCATTGTACTACAGGTATTACAGTTAAATTACAGGAACAATGTCATAACTGAGAACATACTCATCTATGAAGTGAAATCTTCCAAATAATTCCTAGTCCATTTCTGTACATTTTAGCTTATCAAAATGCACTGGGAAAAAGAGTATCTTTTTGGCAGGTATCACTACCACCATTTCTCAAAGAAAACACAGTTTCTAGGAACACCAATGCTAGACAGTAGTTTGGATAAAGATTCTATCATTGGAGGTGGACCACAAATGTACCATGAAGTATTGTGAGACACATGTTTTTCTAGATCCTTTTCAGATATTCTTCCTTCTGACAAAGAAAAAAAAGTAGAAAATGAGACAAGAAATATTAATCATGAAGTCATTTCAAAAAGAATGTCTGGTTAGAGGTATTTAATTTCTTAAATAATGTCTGGCCTGTTTCAGGCTAATAGGTATTGAGATTTGAGGCTCCAAAACTATTTGTTCTTCTGGGGATTTAGATCAGCACTTCCACTTGGAATGCAGAGGATAGTAGTCACTGAAGAGGAACATGGCTTACATACAAGTAAAAATCCCACATTCACATGAAAAAAATAGGTAAGTATCTCTAACACAAATGCAGCAGAAATGCTGTTACCATCTCTGGACATCACCATTACATTTACCTGTAACATGTGGCTGAAGTTCTTTACAGATCTGTGAATGCTGTTGGGTAACGTGGAAACAACATGTGATCTTTCCAGGAAACATGTTCATCAAACCAAGAATATTTTTCTGAAATGTTAAACACACTTGCTTACACCACAGGCCAATAAGTCAAAGCAGATGTATTCTCACAGTCCCAGAACACCAGTGACTATAAATGAGAACTGAGACTTTGCATTTCAGCACTGAGAACCTGATGGGCTTGATTCCACAGGACTGACCTGCACCTGTACACAGAATTCCCACACCAGAATGTAAATACCCTGCCAGCTACGTTAGTGCTTTTCTGCTGTTCTGCAATAAGTTGCCATTTCTAAGATCTAGACCTAAGAACCAGTTAGGTTATTTCCCAATTTCTTCCCCTTATAAATTCTCAGTATTTCCTCCTTCCACTTCCATGGGGGTTTTCATTTAAAATCCCCCTGCAGACTGTTTTTACCATTTGTTAGGAAATTCTTGAGTCTTGCATGCTTTATCTGGTAAGATTACTCGACCCTTAACTGTCTCATGTTCTCCAAGTAAAACCAACTACAATGTATTGCTAAGGTTATTTTTTTATCAGAGTAGAAGCTGTAATTTTCAGTTCCCTAAGTCACAGTTGTGATAAGTTAACACCAAAAACCCAGCAGCTTCAGTTAAAATCATACTAAAAGAGTATATCGGTCAGATGCTATAGTTCTGAAATTAAAATCTAGCTACTGTCTAGATTCTGAACCATTTAGGAATTTCCCTGCTGGACTGGACACTGAAAATTCTTAAAAATATTTTGAAATAAAAATAGTGTCTACCCTGTGAATAGGTAAGTTGGCTCATTTTGTGAAGTGTTTGCTTGCCAATGAGTGAGTACTACACTGAAGAGTCTTCCATGGGTTGCTTAACAAAAAGCCCCAGGCAGATTCTACTTCGTAGACAGATCTGTTCCTGAATCCCTAAAAAGACAAGGAATGAAGAGCAGCACAGACTGACAGTGGTGTTCACTGTTCCACTAGTACCTCTACTACTGACTTGCTATCTTTTGTAACCCTAGCACTGTGTTGCTTCAACCATTTGCAGTAAGGAGACTCAGCAGCAGTGCCTCAGCCTGTGATGCGACAGCACATCCAGAGTGAGTGTCAGACCCAAGGCACTGGTGTCTCCCTTTGCCTTTGACAGTCTCTACAGAGCTGCTCCTTCAGGGAATGAGTCCTCCCAACCATCGGTGACAACCCAACAGCTCCTCATGGAGCTCTGTACAGATGTTTCTCACAACAGCATAAAGGCTCTCAGGGATCCTGTTTCCCCAGCCCTCTGCACGGAAGCAAAGAATTTTAACAGATGTGTTCTGGGTTTGAGGGACACGTGAAGAATGAAGAGAAGGATATTTTAAGCATTGTGAATATCGTGTCCTCTTTTGTCCCAGAAGCTTTAAGACAACACCACTGATGTGAAACTGGGGAATTTTAGAACAGACTGGGAGAGCAGTAGTTGGCCAAATGGAAGAGCAGATGATGCTGCTTCTAGCAACAAACCAATGACTTTTCAAAGAAAAGACTTTTCCGTATCTAGAAATAGGGCAGAAATACAGAAGAAAAAACTAGTGATGGTTCTATACACAGTTTGTGCAATCACAACAGATTTTCACCTTAATCTTACAATCAAAAGCCTTCAATACCTTGAAGAAACCTAAATCACTTTGTGTACTTCTTTATAGAAGCTGTGCTAATTGGACCCTAAACTGTCATCAGTGACCCTTAACAGCTGAGTGTGACAACTGATCTTTAACTGCTGAGTAAATGCTGATGAATTACTGCACAAGCAATTTTAAAAGCAGCTATAAATCCTTCATTCATACACTAGTACTCAATACTAACTAATGCACTATCAATACTGCTCCCCTGTTATTTCAGAAAGTATTTCCTTTGGATATAATTGCTCTGTTCTAATCTTTAAATTCAATACAATCTACACTCCTACTACAATCTCTAATCAGACAATATGGTTACAGTGTTAGAGCATTATGCATACTGTTAGTGTGTATATACATACATGTAATATATGATCTTTAGTATACTATGATGCTCTGATGAAATGATAGTAAAATGCAGGGCTAAAGTAAAATTTAGGGGTAACTGACTTACCTGGACTCAGCAACTTTGGTGGTATGCCCAGCAGCAGCCTTTATTTGTACACTGGCATAAGAAGTTAACAAAATAACATGGGATTTGAGGCAGGGATTTGTGTCCAATTGTACAGCGTCTTACACAGAGGGACTCTCTGGAATTTGGCAGGTGATTGATATACAGACCTGAATAACTGAGATCTATTTTTTAAAAACCCTTTTTGTTTACCTTAAATAAGAGTTCGCTTGTATTTTTTGCACTGTAGTACAGCTTCACTGTTCCCAGTTTGTGTCCATTTCTTTTACCCTCTTGGTATCCATGAAGATCTGCTACATGCAGCAGTATAGAAAACAATGGGTTAATTCCAACACCCCCTGCTATCAGCACTAGGTTTACTGGGGAGTCACCAGGCTGAGGATCAAAGAAGAAATCACCTCCCACTCGCAGAGCCACTTCTGAGTCAAGAGTACACTAGGATGGAAAAGAAGACACTTAATTTCAAAACTAAAAGCAAAAGTTGAAATCTTATTCTTCTTGCATCCCTGCCACAAGACTTGCTGGGCTGTGATTTTTGGTTTTTATTGACCAGTGAGGGAAAACCAGAAGTACTTTAGAATATACACACACTTTCCAGCTATCTGGGGTAACAGTGTCTCTAAGGATCTAGCTGTACTTCCAAGAGTTTCAGTCTTACGGTGGGACAGGATGGTGAATCCCTCTTCTCACCCCCATAACAGTTGAAAGAGGAACGATTCACACAAGTTTCCCAACACCAAGATGTGGTTGTGAAAACCAGAGTTCAACATATGAGATCACACTTCTACCCAAACCCAGCCTCATGTCAAAACAGGCCTTGCTGTGAGGTCACAGAAGGAAATCAGAGTAAGTTGCATCGACATAGGTTTTCCACCCCCATTCCTAAAAAATAAAAAACATCCAGAAGTGGAGCAAGTATCCACAAAAATATTTCTTGCAGAATCACTTCTGCACCTGTAACTTCAGAGGCACAGAAGAAGAAAAATGAGGGGAAAACATTCTTTCTTATTCTCCACTCATATGCAAGATATTATTTCTAAGAGAAATTTGTCCAACCAAACATGGTTTTATGATACATGGAAAATGAAAGCTACAACAAAAAAATCCATTTGGGTCACTATCTTCTTGGTAAACCAGCACTGCATCCTGGTGTGGAGGGTGAAACTGCAGTACAGAGAAATCAGGTGAGTGCTCCCACATCACTGCAAGCAGACAAAACAAATAAGAGCAGAGAACTCACTTCAGCTCATACATAGCTTTTAAAAAATAAAATTAAAAGGATAGGGAAGCCAAGGAAGATGGGAAAGCAGGAGGGAAAAACAAGGAAAGCTACAAGAAGCTGAGAAATTAGCTTAGAGATTGAAAACATTTCCTCCAAAGACTCCTTTTGGTATCAGGAAACAGTAAATTAAAACAAAAGGAGTTCCACTGATTAAAACAAAAGGAGTTCCACAATTGCATAGAAGGTCTAAACATGTAACGATTCTACCAGGAGGAAGGAGGAGGCCCTTGGATACAGGCACTGCACAGAACACCCAATTTCCCAAAATAGTTAGCAAGATCATTTTAAAAAAACCCAAAACCACGTCTCTTGCCTTTCTTAATTATTGCATGAATTATTGTCTCTCAATTACAGTTTAAAACAATCAGTGTTCATTATGTGAAACATAATTTCTCTCTCCCTTTTCATGTTCCCAGCCAGGCTTTCCCACCGTGTTTTACTCTAGTTTAGAGATACATGAATCCACAAGTGTTCCAGACTCACACGGCAGACACAGGACACAGAATATGGTACCCTTGGAGAAAACCAGCACTTTTAGGGAGAAACACTCACTGTCACCCACTCTGCCACCTTAACCAGCCAGATCTCATCAAGACTGGACATGGCAAGAATCTCTCTTAACCAGCAGTCGCCCAGACATTTCCATACTTTGGCCATGACAATGGTAACAGCAACTCAGTGTACAAGAGAAAACAGTAAAATTCTGGAGTAATATCACCAGAAAACGTCTCCAAAGACTGTGAAAGGAACACAAGTTGACAGGGCAGATCACTGATGAAATATGTGACTCCTGACTATAACTAAATGGGGTAAATGATGAACAAAACACTGCAGGAGGCCAAGTATCAGACTTTACTTTTAATAAAGCAAAAATTCAAGCCTTGGGTTATGTCTCTATTGCAAAAACATTGCATATTTAGGAGAATATTATAGAAATTCTGAAGCATTCTGTTGTTTTTTCATTTGAGAAAAAAACCTGATCTAAATATCTCTCTTGACTGTCCCTTAATCTTCATTTATCTGTGATTTATCAATAATTCCCAGTTTGTATTTGTAGAAATGATCAAAAATCATGGAAAGTTATCAGATACAACTTCATGGTGTGTTAACACTGCCTGTTCTCAGGGACACAAGTTAGACCAGAGGGTTTTCAACATTTCATTAATTCCAAAGAAGTGAGAACCCTTACATGCACTAACTACAATATCCCTGTCAGTCCATTGTAAGCACAAGTCAAAAGGTCACAATAACCACAGTACCACATAAGCATCCAATTTCTGTCTCTTACTGAACAAAAGTTTTTAAGATTTATGCTGTATTAAAACTGCATAGCACAAAGTGGTCTAACAACACACCCCCCACCCCATTCACCTCCCAGAAAAACCCCACACTCAAAAAAAAGCCGCGTCTCCCAGTTAATGTAATTTACCTCAGTGTGAACCCAGTGAGCAGGAGGATGATCTGTGCGCTTTACTGCCAGCTCTAGGATTCCTTCTCGTTCTAAAAGGCCAGGGCTTGAACATATTGAGAATCCCCCAACTACAGATACTCCAGGAATAAAGAAATCAACCCTAAAAATAGACCAGAAACAGAAGTTTAAAAAAGAAGCCAACAACCCCAAACAAGGAAAACAATAGGCAAAACAGTATGGCTGCCTTTGTTTCAATTATCCTTCCTTTATGACTTTATGTCTGTAAAGTAACTTTCCCAAAAAAGGAGTTAATCTTGAGTAACAACTTCTTTGGAATTATTTTCATCTAGAAACATGTCATCACATTTGCTAAACTGTAAGGTTTTTAAACCATTCCGCTTTTAGCATTAGATGTCACATCGTACAAGAGACTAGAGTTCTAAGTGTTTTAAATTAATTACTTGCATATTACAACAAAAGCACAGTACGGTATGATAGAGTGGCTTAAATCCCACCCTTTTTGGTCCCTTTGATGAGCTCTTCAATTTTCAAACATAAGAAGATTTAGATTCTAATTTTAGGGAGATGACTCGAAACATTTTCTTTTCCTGGGAAGATTTGTAAAAAAAACGTTTCATGTGCAGAGTGAGTGACTCGCAGCGGAACCGCAGCTCCCTCTGGTGGCAGGGAGCACTTTCTAGGGAACAGGAAACTGAACTGCAATAAATTCCTGCTTTTTATTTTAAGTTAAAAGTAAACCACTCGTGGGTTTCTACAGATTAGAAGGTAACATATGACTAAGCTTTTGTAACACCAGCCATTAGAGAGTGTGGACGGCAATACATTACTATATGAACTGTAATTCATTCTCATAAGGCTCTGACATTCCAAATAATTAGTTACCAGAAAAAAATTAGTTGTTTTAAGATCTATCATCTGAATTCCTCTGTGTTCCATAAATCTTTAAATATTTCTCTTTTCTACAACACAGAATAAAATCCCTGTACATATTTCAAAATACAGTTAACCCTCACTACTTTGCGGTTCCTCTCTCAGGGGTTCACCTCTTTGAGGGGTGATTTCTCTGCGATAAGAGAAGTCTTTCATGGTGCATTCGCGACTGGGGCGGCACTAACTTACGCTCATGAATATGCAAAGATATATAGCCACGAACATGCAAATTCCTGCCCACTGTGCTGCTGCACCGACCGCCAGCACACCACTCTGCCGGCACATGCCACGCTGGACTCGCATCCCGTAGCGCTGGAGCGCAGCTGCACCTGCCCACACCACACCAGACTCGCAGGTCAGAGCACTGGGGCATGGCTGTGCCTGCCCACACCCCATTGCACTCGTGGCTCATGCTGCTGTCTGCACCATGATCAGCAGCTGCGCACACAGCCTGCCCAGGCACTGCCGCCCGAGAAACAGCAGGGCTGGTGGGGCTGTAGCCCCCTCCCATCAGGAGGGAGTGGTGCCACTGCCTGTACTCTGAACAGCAGCAGTGGTGGCGGCTGCACACACAGCTTGCCAAGGACTGCTGGCTGCCGGGGCTGTAGGCCCCTCTCATTTGGTGGTGCCATCACCCCTGGGACGGCAGTCCGCCCCAGCCTCCTCCACTCCAGCCCCAGGGATGGGAGCTCGTCCTGCCCTGCTGTGTCCACCAGGGCTGGGAGCTGTGGCCACCATGCAGGGGCCAGTGCTGGTTGCCGGGTTTAAACCCATTTTGCTGCCGCTGCCAAAAGCTGTGTCATGGCCAGGGCCACCCTGGGCATTCTCAGGGAATTTTAGGTGGGACCCTCAGAGCACCTGCTTGGCCACTGACTGCACTTGTTCCAATGGTGACCAGGACCAATGGCTGTTGCAGGACCTGGCCAGGCGTGGGCAGACGCTTGCCCTCACTTCCGCCCAAGCAGGGGGACCTGGCCAGCGGGGGGACTGGGGTGGGGGGGGGCTGAACGCAGTGTGAGTTGTGTTTAAACATGTGCTCATGGGGTTCCAGAAGCACACAGATCCCCCTACATTTCCGCCCCCCCACCTCAAGGAGGATTTATACAGTTATGTAAGATTTACACACTCTCAGGGTAGACGTGGTGTCTGAGACTGGACACCACGTCTACCCCAAGAATGGCTAGAACAGGTCTACCCACCCAGAGATACCCTGGGACAGTGGCGCAGACAGCTCCCAGCGCCAGTGTCCCCAGCTGAGTGGAAAAGGGATTTCTCCCGCCGCGGGGTGGCCAAGGGTGCCAGGAACATCCAACACAAACACCAACATACAGCAGGGCAGTGCCAACACAGTGCCTGAGGGGGCGCTGAGGGGGATAGTGCGGCGGGCGGGGCTAATTTGCATATAAATGAGCTACTTATCTTTGTGGAGCTAGGACTTTGCAGGATGGGGGGGAAGAGGTCAACTGTAAACCTGACATTTAAAACTAGCTGTGCTGCTCTCTTCAGGAATTAACCACACTGATAAGCAATAATGCCAAGTACTACAGAATCAATACTCAGTTCAAGCCTGGGTTAGGCTGGCTCAGTAATAGTTAAATGAGGATGCAACAAGAAATACAGACAGGCTTCCACTGCAAAGATACAGTCATACCTCCGTATTCGCGGATTTCGGGTCTCCCATGGGTCCCATGAATCGCCCAATCCGTGATTATCAGTTCACTGCAAAACCTACCGTGATTACACAACTGCGGGTATCGCGAGGACTAATACGCAACCACGAATCGCGAGGACTAAACTGCGAATGCGTGTATATGCAATTGGAAATTGTGGAAACAGCCGCAAATACACTAAAACACGATCACGAATCACAGCAAAAAGCCACGAATAGGCGTACACGTGGACCCAGAGGTGCGAATACACCAGTGCTGCACATGCATGGACCGGGAAAACCCGTGAATCTGAAAACAACATCTGGAAATTAAGAAGCTGTGAATGAGAAGGCGCGAATAACCAAGGTATGACTGTACTTTCTTTACACAGCAAGGCTATATCCTTCAAAAAGATCACAAATGTTGAAGGGAAGAGAGAAGCACTTTGAATAGTTCACAACTTTTTAACGAAAAAAAAAAATTGCCTGCTTACTTCCCACAAAACTTCACCCTTCAAAGAACAATATCCTCTCTTCCTCTCAAAGAATGCACAAAGTGTGAAATATACAATAGTGATAAAATTTTTAACCTTATGCTAATAAACTTGATGGTGTATTAAGGTGTCTGACTGCAAAAGAAAGGTCACAACAACCAAAAGAGGTGAGAAGGCTCATTTCACTGTCCTCAGCTTCCACAGCCCCACTGCCTGTAGGGCTCAGCCTTCCCAGCAGTTAGACTCTGGGAATTACACAGGACAGCTCTTGTCATGCAGCACCTATTGTATCAAAGAACATCTCATGACAAAGCTCTTTACTACCCTCTGGTGGAAAACAATCTTACTACTTATATTAACACAAATATAAGAATTTATGCTGTAAAGTAACAATTTACATTCAAGTAAAAATGTTCTGTTTCACATTTAAGAGAAACATTACCCATGCCCAGTGGGGAAACACATGAGCAAAACGAAACACTGCTGCAAAACCTGAATCAAACAGTTTCTACCTTTCTGAAACATTAATGCAAATGTACATTTCTTTCCATATTAGTAGTACACTATACTACAGTAGATGAGCTCATATTTCTGATGACTTGTCTAGCCATGTTAGGGAAGATAAGAGGGCTCCTTAAGGAATGCTACCTGTAACTTAAGGAAAAGAGCAGCTGAAGGGAAAAAAAGAAGGAAACCCCTTATGTATAAACCCACAACAAGGAGAAGTACAAAGAGATGTACAACAGAGACCTGAGGGTGGTTTTTCATTTCCCTCCTTTTAAAGGCTAACTAGGTCAAATCCTTAAGAAATTAACAATAATTATCGATTGCTGGGGGAAGAGATCATAAGCATTAACTGTAAATACATTGAGGAAGAAGCTTTATAACATGCATATACCTCAATGCATCTTTCAGTAAATCAAAATGGGTAACAGCAACAAGTCTCTTCACTATTACTTTTAGGTCAGATAAAGGCCAGTATCTGCCAATGTGCTTGCAAAACAAATTCACTTTGGCTTCTGAAAAACTCAATAATTGTAACACTTTCAGAAATCTAAACATTTTAGTGACAACCTTTGGCTCTGACATCTTACTATAGCAAAGCCCAACAAGTTAGCCTTTTCTGCTCAGGAAATTGTGGTCTAGTATTTTGTACTGTTCATCAAAAATGCAACCACAATTTATAGCTATAAGTAGGCAAAACTTGTTGCATACCTTACAATAGCATTAGAATACTTTCAAGGAAGAAGAAAATAAAGAAGAGTAATTATAATTAAAGCTTTCATTTTTCAGTATGATAATTTCAAAAATATTTTTGAAGGGCAAATGCACTTTCCAAGTACTGGCAAGCAAGAATTTAATATGAGTCACTGCACATGTGCAAAAACTGCAGCAAATTACTTCACAAACAAATTACTGCAATCAGCATCTTGTGTTCTGGTTCTAAATTTAAAAGCCAGCATATTAACACTCCATGAGTAACATATGCTGTTAATACCCCAGCAGCTATACTTTGATTCCAACAAAACCACTTTCAGATGGCCTAAGCCAATAAAAAGTTCAAGAACATTTAAATGTCCATTGCCAAAAGCAACTACTCATAGTTTAAATTAAGTTCCAAGAGAAAAAAAAAGTAACTGAGTAAGAGTATCTTTAACAAGGAAGGATGACAAACATGAAAATCCATTACATCCTTGGGGAAAAAACCCAAAACAAACCCAACCTCTAAAATTGCTTAAACAAACAGCCAATTGTGTCAAAGGCTTAATTCAAGTTTTTGTTTTCAAATTTGTCTATGTATTTTAATATACTAATCTGACCTAGCATGCTTTTTTTTCAGAGTTGAAACTCCAAGGGGAAGAAATAAAAATTAACAGGCAATTCTGATTTAATTACAAACCAAAACTACGTAACTTGCAGAGCAGGAGTCTCAGTCCCACTGTAAAAATAACTAGTAAAAAAAGACTGCAAAGACAGCTTGCAGAATAAAGTGCCTTGAACTTCATAATACTCTTGAAGAAACAATGTAAGTTACATAAACCAGAGGAAAACACCAAAACAACCAAACTGAACATTGAAAGAACATCCATTTATGCCCTTCTATTAATATGAGCATATTTTATAATGACTATTTAAAAAATATGCCGAATATCAGCTATTTGACAGAGCTCCCAATGATAAAACATCGTATTATAAAATTTTCTTTTCCCCCAAGGTTCAAAAATCAGAGGCCTTTAACACTTTGCTATAGTGGACTTCTAGAAGATCTTACCACTGTCCTGCTTTGAAGGTAAAATCCTTATTTGCAATAGCCAAGCGAAGTCTTTTGACTGTCTCGGATTCATTGGTGATTCCACACACTTTTGCTTGTGTAATTACCTAAAAAACCAAAAAATAAGGCACTGTGATATGTAGGTATCATTTGCAGCAAAACTCGAGAAGCTCTGCATGAGGTGACCATCACTTCCATGTTATCTGCAGCATTTCATGACTGTAGGTCATGTTTTTTCCAATGTTTTTTCACTGGGGCAGAGAAACAAAAATAACTTCCATCCCTGGAACGGTTCAAGGCCAGGCTGGATGGGGCCCTGAGCAACCAGATCTCATGAGTAGCACCTGGCAGGGGAGTTGGAAATAGATGGTCTTTGAGGTCCCTGCCAACCCAAACCATTCTTTGATTCTACATTCACTTAAGCAGTCATTGAATGGAGAAATACCTTTGTACTTACAGTCCATCATTGTCAGAGTTACTCTAAGATTATACACAAACTTACATTATTTCAGTTGAAAACATAACTATAGCGAGAAGTGATTGCTACTCATCACTTCTTGGGTTCTTTCAACATCTATACAAGACACACATTCCTGCATCTTCCAGCAACAAAGTAAAATGATTTCCGAAATAAAGACCGACAAAGGGCACTTGTAAAAGATCAGCTGCAAGTGAAATAAAAGGGGGAATTCTGGATTTGTATCTAGTTTTATTTAAGTCAATAAATGCATTACTGAGAGATTACGCATTGATGCATCAATGAAAGAAAACCAATAAGCTGCACTTACACCCCCAAGTGACCACATCTGTGATCTACAAACACAGGGAAACTACGACACAAGGTTTTATTGCTGGTTAACACAAGGGTTTGTCTGGCAATCATACGGGAGGGGATGTCAGAGCCATAGCTGATAACACTTCTAGAGAGAAAAAAAAAAAAAAAAGATGAAAAATGAAAAGAAGATTTTGCAGCAGAGCCTGTGGGAATGAGCACCCCACTTAAACTCTTTGGTGACCATCAGGATAACATGGTTTTTAATCCACTCCCTGGCCTTCCTTTTCAGGTATTTTTGAGTTACATGAATCTTTTTCCTCTACAAAGAAAGCAATGCTATAAGTATTTTCTACACAGGGCAACACACAGATTTCACCCTGTTAAAGATGCTGATGTCACTTACCACAGTAGGAAATACTCATAATATGTGCCATCACAGCTTTATCATTTCTCATTTGTGTAAGATCAAACAGATCAAAAAAAAAATTAACTTTAGGCAAGTATGCTGTAATTTAAAACACATGGCAGGAAATGAATTTATTCATAAAGTAACATCTGAACATGTCCCCTGTGCCATTAAACAGCAGGACATTTGCTAATTTAAAATGAAGTAGCGTAGATATCTGTTCCACTTTAGCAGACAGTATTAAATGGGGAACACATTAGGGTGTTCCCTAGATAAATGACTTAAACGGTTGTTCTGATGGAGAAACTTTAAGTGCTGGAGAGATGTTAAGTCTGGACCTTCATTCCCTTCTTTACTCTTCGGTGCATTCTCCAATTTGTTACGTATTTGGCTGAGAGAGCTGACAGAGCACTGGAAATTTAATTCTTACTCAGTATAAAGTTATTTCAAACCTTAAATTTGCATCAGGGTGGTCAGTATTTTAGACATCACAGGAGTATCCAAGTGGCCCAGAGCAGGCTGGAGTGAGATGGAGGAAGACACAAGACTCCAGACTTTGCAGTGGTATTTCAAGAAAGCATTAGGTACTTTTTCTTGCCCTGGCTCTTCACATTATCATTCTTCAATAGGCAAAGCTCTGTAGCATTCACACTAACGCAACACAGATTTATGATTCTTTCATCTTTTACAGGACTGAAATGGCCAAATAAGGCAATATTGACTGAGGGAAGCCAACTGCTGATTATACGGAATTTGAAACCAAGCTGAGGATTTAAACTAAACTGATTTTGAAGTGGTTGGAAATAAAGTAACAAAGAATAAATCAAGCATTAAAAAAAGAAACAGCACAATCCTCTGATATGCAAAGAATGCGCAGTAGCAAGAACTGAGCCCTGCTCTTTCACCTATCCCATACAGCTTCCTTCTCTTCCTCAGGCTTTACAGTTCCCTGCACCACCTCAGAGCTTCCAACAACTTGTAAGGATCCATTTCCCACACATTTTCCAGCTACCTGTGTTAAGCAGAAAAAGTAAGCAAGCCAAGCAACCAGAAATATCCAAGATAACAAAACCATGGTTGCAAAAATCAAAATGGCAAAATTAAATGAGAACATGCATCTATCTGTGCTTGTCTCTACACTCATTTTCTCGGGTAAACAGGATCCAGCTGTATGTCCACAAGGAATGCTAATCTGTACTCAAGTAAAAGCTGGCATTAGGTGCGAGTAGCTCCACGACCACGGTTCCACTGGGCACCATTTCCCAGTTTTCCTGGGCATTGAAAATAGGATTTTTCAGTGGAAAAAAGTGCCCTATCTTCTGAAAAGGCTAACAAAACGCAGAATTGTTTCACTAGCCAACTATCTTTGAGGACAGAAGTCATATTCATTCTCCTAGTATCAAAAATTTCAAAACATCTACTTCAGCTTATTACAGAACTACCTGTATGAAATACAAGAGTATGTTCATGTCTGAACATTATCGACAAAAATGCTTCCTGCTCAAAACTGAGATCCAGAATAAGCATTTCTGGATTTTGACAGCAAACAATGCTCTACCTTCCTTGTATTCCTGAATTAAAATAGATACAATCTAAGATCCTTTTTACAGCTGTCTGTCATTTCTCCCTTCAAAATGTCTACCCTTATCACCTCACCTATGTTATAAAGGATATTTTCCACCTTTTTGAATCCCAAATCTGAACCAGAATTGTAGAAATACATGAAAATCTGAGAATTGTGTGTTGAAATGATGGGTATCAGTCTGCTTTCATTACTTATTATAATCCATACTAAACCAGAATTCTATTAAATTTCTAGTCCAACATAAATAGCATCACATCAGCAACAATTTTTGTTGCTTATGACATTTCACCTATTGAGCAAAAAATATGCTAATTTTATAACAATACCAAATACAAAAAACTAGGAGAAAAACAAGTAAAACTAACTCCAGCAGAAGGCAAAACGCAGCCTAAGAACCTAATACAATTATCTAATACAATTACCTTCACAACAAAAAAAATTACGTGCATCCTAAAGAACACTAACCTCCTGGCGAAAATTATTTGCTGTCCTCTCTAGATGATCCATTTTCCTTTTTGATTTTATTGTGCTGCAACAAAAAGCAAACAAAGATAATTGTCATTTTGCCAGCTGTGCTACTGTCCCTTCCTGATATGAATTTCTATTAACATAACAATTTACCAGTGTAATCCAGACTACAGATGACATAAATCTAAATAAGAATTAAATATAAATACATAATTGCAAGTTAAATTAAGCATTTATAGGTCTATAGTACTTTGTCAGCCTGATTCTGACAGTGTTACCACAGCAGTCTCCTAAAAAAGAGAAGGAATTGGATGACCTACCCATTCAGTGTGCAGTAACAAAAGGCAGAGTGTCTCAGCACCCCCAATGCAGAATGAGATGGAAAAATTCTGCTGGCACCTCTCAGCAACTGAGGAACACTGTAACCCACATAAATAGTGGCATGGGCCATGACGACTGGGCACTCTTCAGAATCACTGTTTCCTGAAAGAAAATCATGTAAGTGTTAAATGAAGCACTCCAGGTCTGACATGGCTTGTTTTCACCTTTTATTTCCCTTATATCAGAAAGGCCAAAGCTCAGCTGGAGCAAAAACTAGCAACAGACACAAAGGATGGCAAAAGGGAATTTTAAAAGTACAAAAGTAACATAAAAAAGTGAAAATGAGCCTCCATCGAGTGGCAGTGTTACGACCCACCCCTGAAGGCACATAACTGAGGTTCTTGTTATTACAGTTATACCTCCTCCATCGCGAGGAAAGGGACTGGCCAATGCCGTCGCGAAAGCCCAACCTCGCAAAGAACTGCAGGTCGTTAATATGCATGCAGGCTACGCCCATTGCCCCACCCCCCGGAACTCTGGAGGGCTCCAAGGGCTTCTCCCCTCAGACTCTCTGAGCACGGGGAAGCTAAGGGAACAGTTTCTGAGCCCCCTCTGACTCGGGAGACCCCCCCTCCCAACCCCGATAATCCACAGATCCACCGTGACCAAACCCTGTGCCGCTGCTCCCGCCCTCTCCCCAGCNTGGGGTGGATTAAAGCAAAATGACATTGAATGACCAGTGTTTATACATTTATATATATGGCAGGTTTATTGCAGAACAACTACTAAGGTTGCAATGAAAAGGAGGTATGTAGCTGGTTTTGTTACGTATTATCTATAGAAATAAAGCATCATAAAAGTACCATTTAAGAAAAAATATAAGGAAAGGAGAAAGAAGAGGGGAAAGGCGCCCAAAACGTGTATGAGGGTGCTTTGGGGGTCTTTGATGGTTTATAGTAACACTTCCTAAGACAAGCCAGCAGTCTCTCACTTCAGTGTATTTGGGCGAGTTATGCCCCTTCAAAAGAGATGGATAACTCCAGGCTGTGAGAAATGAGCTCACTATGAATTAAGATTCATAATGCAGTTTATTATAGGACAAAGGCAAGCACTGAGCACTTGAACTCAGCAGTCCCCAAGTTCAGAGGTGCAATGCTCATCAGTAGTTTTCACATTTTATATTCTATGATTATACATATGCATTAGCCATTTATACATATGCATTAACCATTGGAGAGATAGGAGAGATTATTACAATTAAATAATTTACACGAACACAGCCCCTTCTCCCCCCTTCTGGGCATGCTCAGTTAACGGGGGCCTCATTGGATGAAGTCAGAGACCACCATCATCAGAAACTTTTGACCCCACTGCAAAATTGGCTCGATTTGGTCATTAGCATTGTTATTCCCCCTTATTAGCTTAATTGGCTTGGTTCATAGCACTATTATCTTTTCTGTTGGCTCAGCTTGTCCACTTCAGTTGTAAATTTGCCTAACCCATTCCACTGTTATCTCCACTGTTGGCCTGCTTGACCACTCCAGCCATAAATCAATGCAGGCCTGCTGAACAACTCCTCCAGAGATCTCTCCTTCCAGCAATTATCTTTTACCTCTGCAGAGACTCCTCATGTAGACAAAGCTTATACAGTTTAGCAACAAGTACTGTGTTAAAAATAGTCATGCATGAAAGCCAATACCATTAGTAAAAAGCAATCCAATACCATTTGTAAAATCACTATAGTAGAATTGGTGGTATGTTAAACAAGGATTCAATTTAACTTATGCTACTAATCCACTTGAATACCTTCAGTATGTATTACTAATTTCATAAAATGGTTTCTCAGTTTGCTTGATTACATTCTGTGACGGCCAAAACTTCTTTCCTTCTTCATAAGGCCTATGTGTGAATTTCACGGTCCCAGTACCTCCCTCAGGGGAGTGGATTTTTACATCAGAATCAGTTGTGTAAGGGAGGAAATTGGCATGATAAAGGCATTATCACCGCAGGATCTGCTAATTATTGGCCTTTCCCCTCACCTGGCTCAAAACCCAGATTGTTGCTAAACAGAAGTTGGTGTGTCATGGTCATCATCCTCAGTGGTGGGTGCTCACTCGCTCTGAATCTGGTTCAGAGACACCTGCACCTAAATCAGAGGTTTCTCATCACACTCCCAAAACTTCTCCTTGTCCCCTTTGGTTGGATAAATGCAAACCTCGCCTCAGCAGAAGACCCACTGTCTTTACAAATGACCGACTGTTTGAGTCATTACCTTTCACCGTTTCAGTCTCTCACAAAGGGAAGATGAGCGTGTTACAGATGGTATGGAAAAGGCTGAAGTACTCAAGACACCTTTGGTCCCAGCCTTCACAGGCAAAGCCTGGACCTCAACCTCTGCTTGTACCAGGGGCGTTTGGGGAGCACAGCAGAGAGTAGAGCAGGGCCGGCAACTGCTGAGGGGAGCTGGATGTATTCAAATGCAGAGCTGGATGGGTTACACTCAGGGTCGCTAAGAGACACAGCTGACATGCTTGTGAGGCAACTGTGTATTACCCATGAAAAACAGATATCACACAAGTCTCCAACTGACTAGAAAAAGACTAATACGTACATGGACATTTTTTAGTGAGGTAAGAGTGCTTATGTCCAGTCAGCACAATCTCAGCCTCTGGAAAAATGCTCAGAGCTCATCCCCTTAGCTCTGTGACAGCTAAGAAAATAATTATGAAGCTTAAACACAGATCTACCGCGGGCAAATTATGTTTGATAAATCTGAACAGCTACCATGATGGAATAAACGTCTGGTCACGCAGTTAAGGAGACAGAGTACAACACACTTTGACTCTTCTGCAGCTCCTGACACCACCTCCCACAGCACAAGTTATAAGCCAAGGCCAGGTGGACTGTAGGAATGCTTGAAAGCTGTCTGGGCAGACAGAATTGAAGACTTGATGGCTTCAAGTTGCTTCAGTTGTTGGCTAATAACAGTAAGAGTTCTCTGGGGATCTTATTGAGGCTGATACAGGTCAATAAATCCATCAGTAACTTGGATGATGACACAGAAGGTGCCCTTGTCCACAGCGATGTGCTTGGAACTAGATGATCCTGAGGTCCCTTCCAAGGCATGCAAACTTGAGGATGACACTGTGTTATAGGGATGACTGACACCCTGAATAGTCGAGCTTCTCTTCAAAGGAGCAGAGAAACCTCAGGACTGGAAAGCAGAAGCCTCATTAACTTCAAGAGTTACAAAGGTCTTTACTGGGCACTGGCTTAATCCAGTGCAAATAACTGTCCTGCTCCAAGCAGGAGCTCTGTCTGGACAACCACGAGAAGTGCCTTCCAGCCATGGATTACATGATATGATTTTAAAGGTTCCAATAATATTCATGCTTGAAAGATCAAACACTGACTATGCACTCTCTTTCTATTGATAAAGGAAGGGTTCTGGCTGACAATTTTATAAACTTTAATTAAGTCTGTTTGTTCACAGGCTTCTTTGAAAATTAATCCCACATTAATCCCTTACACTTCCATGTACTCTACATAACACATCTCGAAACAGTGTAGCAAGTGGAGGACACTCACATGCACCACAGTGGAAATGTGGTGTGAAGGTTCAAGACCTTGCACTCAAACAAAGCTCTGACACAGAAAGACAAACTGACACGAACAACACTCGAAGTCAAAACTACCCTGCATTTACAATGTTCCTTTGCTCCACAGAAACGACTCCTTCCTCTCCTCACTTATAATCAGTGAATCATTCTCTCTCCTGCCCCTCTGACCCACTGGCCCTGGTTGGTGTTGCTTGGTATCTATGACCACATCCGTTCTTTCCTTCAATCCGAAGGGAAAGAGTTAACTCTCGGCTCACTCCTACCACAGCTAAGAGCAAACTACGTACTGCGAAAGTTAATGCAAGAGTGTCGAGGGGGCAACAAGGGCACTTAAGCATGCGAGATAAGGAAAACTTCTACCAAAAGGTATCTCTGGGTAACAGACCCCCCCTCCACACACACAGTCCCTCCTGCAAAAGCCATCAGCCCAGGTAAGGGGGTTTCCCCTTTCCGTAGGGCCGAGGAGCACACGGGGAGCGCAGGGGCTGGGCAGCCTGTGCCCGGCTGAGGCGGGGCGGCCAAGGGGCAGGGGAAGGACAAGGACAAAGGGCAGGACAGGGCAGGACAAACACAAGGGGCAGGGGAAGGACAAGGGCAAGGGGCAGGGGAAGGACTGGGAGAAGACTACGACAGTCCCCGGCCGTCCCGCCGCGGCCCCTGGGTACCGCCGGGCAGGTCAGCGCTGGGCTGGGCACTGCCTGCGAGCGGCGTGCGGGGCTCCCGCCGTGAGGAGGGGGCGAGCCAAGGGTACCTCATCCTCCCGGCCCTCCCTCTCCTCCCCAGCCCCTCCCCAGCCCATTCCCCCCTCAGGTCCCGGGCATCTCAGCGACCCTACCCGGTGCCGCATCACGCGACGAGCCGTCCCTCCCCCGTGCCCCGTCAGGCACCGCCTCTTCCCGTCCCGGCCGCCGCCGCTTCCTGGCGCCATGTCGGTGTTCCACGACGAGGTGGAGATTGAGGATTTCGAGTACGACGAGGAGACCGAGACCTACAGCTACCCGTGTCCCTGCGGGGACCGGTTCCTCATCACGCGGGTGCGGGGCAGGGCGGGGAGGAGAGCGGGTCTCGCTGCCCTGGGCCGGGCCGTGACCGCTCTCCCGGGGCTTTTGCAGGAGGACCTGGAGAACGGGGAGGACGTGGCCACCTGCCCCAGCTGCTCCCTCATCCTGCGCGTCATTTACGACCAGGTGGGTGCGGGCGGGGCCGGGTTCCAGCCGGGTCCCCGTGTGATTTGGGGCTGCGCCTCCTTCCTCATGTCTTTATTCGTCTGGTTTTCTCCTGGCGTACCTGTGGGTTAAAACACGCCTGGCTGAGGGGGCGTGGGGTGGGACACGCTGGGGAGGATCTCAGTGAGGTGAAGAGCTGCTGTGAGTGACTCCAGCAGCCCTGGCAGCCTTTCTGACCTCTTGGGCCTGTTATGGCACTCGTGGGTTGGAGACAGATTCACACCAGTTACGACCACTCTGTTTTCCCGCCTGAGTAGCGAATGTTTTTTTGCAGGAGAGGAAATCCAAAAATAACATAAACCGCCTAAAACTGTGCTTTACTGTCTTTAGGAGCAGTTCATGCGGGATGAAGTGGTTGCAGAGCCTTTGCCAAACAAGGAGTTAGTTAAGTGCTGATGGATGCATCGTGGACTGCTGCTGCTTGAGGAAAAGAAGGTTATGGGGATGGTGACTGTGGAAAGAGATGTGGCCCTGCTGCTGGAAGTGCTTGCTGCTGTGAGATGCAAGTGCAATAGCTGTCTGTCTTTACTTGAATGAGAATTTACTAGGACATCTAACACACAAATGGGTTTTGTTCCAAAGAGTTACACGTTTAAAAATACATGTGAGTTGCTGTATATACTCCAGAAGACTTAAGGGTTATGATCCTAATTTACAGCAAGTCAATATACAGAAAGGGAGTGTGAAGTTGGGAAATTACAACATTTAGTCTAGCAGTGGCTGCTTAGCCTGTGGACTAAAACCGGCTTTGTGTGGGTGTGTACAAGTGTGAAATGACATAGAGAGCTGAAATGTTGGGAGACAAAATTTATGGGTCCATAGGACACAATGCCACACAGAATTGACATGGTGCAGCATCTCCCAGGATGTGGGCTCGTGCTTCCAGCCCATACTGAATGTGGGGAGGAAATAAGAGACACAGAGGCAACATGTACCCAGTGTTGGTAACTTGTCTTTACCTCTGCAAGCACAAGGAAAGTGCAGTTGTCTTTATACCTGCAGTGGAGCAACACTTGAGCTGGGGCAGATTTGTTTATTAAATTGCTTCTGAAGTTGCTGCGAAAGAGCTTTGATGGCTGTTACCAAATGACTGACGTATTAGTGGCACACTTCTGTGGATGTAGTGCGAAATGAAACTAAAGGAGTCAAAACTCTTTTTACCCATGCACAGCTAGTAATGTGCAGGATTGTATTTGGCCCCTGTTTTCTCAACAAGTGATTTGACTACTGCAGCTGATACAAAGTGGACTGCTGTTCTTTGTGCCATTTGTAGTAGTACTTTTGCTGAATTTCTCAGTCTGCCTTTGTTAGGTTCTGTCACCTCCCCTGAATAGGAGACATACACATTTCACTTAAAAAGGCATTTTTTAGAGTAGAAAACAGTTGGGAGAACTTATTCCACGTTGATTCCAAGACTACTACATGTATTACAACCCACTGCACTTAAATATTTGCTTAAAATTATGGTCATTCCTGTGTTTTAGTAGGATTTGACATCTATGAAGTTGAATTTGAGGAAAAATACTCATGAAGTATTTATATACGTAGTTATTTTGCTCCAGGCACTAAAATAAGCAACTCTTACTGGATTCTTGCTTTTAGTTGTTTTTGTTCTTTCAACATTCGTAGAATGTTGAAGATTAATATTCTGGTTATCTTAAAAAATAAAAAAAGAAGAAAAAAAAAACCCCAACTGTACATTTCAGCCTGAAGTTTTGAATGCAGTAAGCACAACCCTGAGTGTTTCTGTGGCTAAACCAGGAGGTGGCACTCATGGTACATCGATAGCTGTGCTTACAAGAAAGAAAATGTGGTACTTTGGTTAGCTCTATCTTAGCAAATATTTATTTTGACTATTTAAATAAAGATGTTTAAGACTCTACCAGTGGTTATAATGGGCCGTGACTTACTTTGTTTCTGCAACAGCCACAATGATTTCCAGAGGTCTTGAGTTGCTGCTGCTGTGGTAATGGCACTGGGATTTCTTCAGGTTACTTACTAGAAATAGTTTCAGTGTATCAGTAGATGCTGCAAAGCAAACTTACAGAACTCTACTTAAGCCCCTGTTCAAATTTTTACTGGAGAAATATCTTCAGGATTTTTCTACAGGTATTCTACATAAAGTAGAACTGTCTGAGTTCAAGAAGCATTTGGACAATGCTCTGAGGCACATGGTGTGATTCTTGGGGTGTCCTGTGCAGGGCCAGGAGCTGGACTTGATCCTGATGGGTTATTTCCAACTCAGCATAGTCTACAATGATTCTGTGACTGAATGGAACTAGAACAACTTTCAAATGCAAGACCAGGGAATGTATGCTCTCATGTAATGCATTAAAGTAAATTGCCATGTGTAGCATCTCTAAAACGTGCACAGATTTTGCAGAAATCATTGACCAGATTTCATTTTATATGGAAGGTCAGGCCCTGTTTTAAAGACTTAATGAAACTTGTGTATGGAATTATTTGTACTCCGTATGGTTCAAGTCCTACATGGTTGTAAAAAGTGTTTATTAATTGAGTTTTACTTGGCGTCTGCCAGGTTTTTAATTGATTCTCTGTAGTGTTTCCTACTCATTGTAAAATACTTACAATGGCTTTTTTAACAGTAATTTTAGCAAAATTAATTAGCTCATTAAATCAGTTGCATTCAAGTCAGTGCTTCAGATTTCTTTTGAGGTGTAAATAGGATCCAAGTCGTAGAATGCAATTTATATGCACATTACAATTACTTGATCACGTAGTGTATATATCAAAGATGTAACAAAGTGTGCATTACGTTGCTTTTCTGGAGAGTTTTTTACAGCGTAACAACAGTAAGGTGGTATGGCTGACTTTTAGAAAAGGATGTGGCTGCATTTGCCCACATAAATTGCCTTCAACTCTATCTCATTTCAGTGTCTCGGGGGTCTAAAGACAGTAGTTGCTGTCCCCTCAAAAAGGAGGCAAAACAAGGATGGATATCATGTATCTCTTTTTGTTGTCCTTTTGAGAAATTCGAAAGAGATGTTTAAAAACTTGAGCTGATTTGTTGCTTTCCCTTCTGCTCTGCCAGAGGGCAGTTGTGTAGCATGAGTTCATTCTTCATGAAAGCTTTTGTTAAAGCTTTTTCTTCCTTTTGTTAACTTGTAAGAAGCTTTTCACTCCAGTGGTTGCAGTCATCTTTTAAAATATTCTTTCATACTGTGTAATGCCAGGACACCAGTCAGGGCAGTGTGAGTAACCCTTCAGAAATGTCATTGTCAGGAATTTGGTCACAAGGTTTCCTCACAGCACCACTGGCTCTGGCCCCTCACACAATTTTTGTGTATTTACATGTTCTTTGAAACCAGTAGCTCACTTTTCTTCTCAAAAGGCAATTGTCTAGGACACAGAAATCTTTTGTTTGATGTTTGTATCTGACAAGCAGATTGATTGATGATGTATTTGATGAGGTCCTTGGCTCTGCACAGAGAAGCCCAGTCCGGCAAAAACAGCATCACATGACTGTTAGTGGAGTAATTTATACTTAGTAGAGATTAGAGAGGGTGGAGCAATTTATGGGTGATTTTGGACACTCAAAGTCTGAAATTGCTCACACTGTTAAACACCTCTGAACTCCTGTATAATAGTGAGACCAATCAATACACTCCATTGCCACAATTTTATGTGAAGAAATGGAAGATAATCTGTTCGTCATTAAATGAAAGAGGCTTTGCTTCTCTGAGCTGTCAGATTCGTGTTGCATTACAAAGAAATTCGCTGAGAAGGTCATGTACTTTTGGCTGATTGTGCCTGTATGTCAGTAGTGTACATTAGTTTTGAATAGTTGCTCTAGGAGTCTGTGACACAGACCCTGGAACTTCAAGAGCTGATGTCATTAGGCCACTAGTTTTGCTGTTGCACTTGTTTAATTTTCTGTATGGTGGGGAAATCATAATGCCATAGAATGCCAGTATGTAAATACCTTGACATTTCTTCTTCCATCATAAGTTTTAATTTTGGTTCTTAGCACCAGTCAGGGGAAAAAAAAGGACCTTCCTTGCAGAACATCAGTTAATTACCTAGTTTACCAGGCCTATCTACCAAGAAGCACATACTGATTAATTTAAAATAAACTGCTGAAATTTCAGTTAAAGTGAACTGACAGCCTTGTAGTGTCACTGAGACAAGCGGTTTCTGCAAATTCCATTTCCATCTCCTCTATTCCACTTCAGTGCTTAGATCAGGCTAACTAGGAATAGATATTTGTTACACTGGAAACTTCTTGAAATGTTTTTACAAATAAGGTTTATCAAGATATTTAGGGCAATGATTAATGTTTGCCATGAGTTTTCTCCTAACACTGTTCTATGTGGATTGCTTTGATTCTTCTTCATGGTAACTTAAAATACTGATTTCTTAATGTCTCTCCATAGTAGCCATGGCATGGAGGAGGCAGGGAGGATCCAGAGGATCCTGTGAAGAGGCTGGGCTTGTCAAACCTCTAGTCAAACCTGCGTGAGTGACAGAGGCAACAACTCAGAGAAGATGTGCCAAGCTGGAAAACAGTTGTCACAGTGTCACCTGTGGTTAGGGAGGAAGTGGGTCAAAAGGGACTAACCAAAAGGGTAAAACCTTGAGTGACCTGTCACCACTCTTTCCCACCCCTTGCTGTCACCATTTCAATCTGTTTGCATAACAGGTCACCTCTCCAAAATTCTTGGCAGCTCACCAGTCCAGCACAGACTTCCTGTCATGTGGAAAACCATTGCCATGACATTTACCCTTTCAGTGAGCACAGCCTGCCAAGAGAAGCTTGCTCCAAAGGCAAGGTGATACATGAAAGTCAGGGCAAAGCTGCCCCATCCAGGGCTGGTCACTTCTTCCTTTTAAATCAAAGCTAAGATCCGTATCTTGTTTGAATGCTGAAGCTGTTGCATCGGGGAAGGATCCAACTATCACAAGGCTCAAGGTAAAATCAACAGGAGCTGGCAACACACCGATTCCATGAGTCATTTCTTCATTGTCATCTTCAGACCCTTTCTGCTCTGTGACAAGTGGTTTTACCTTGGTCTCAGGTTTCCTTCTGGACAAGTCGGAGGACGGCATTTTGACACATTCATTATTTCAAGTAAAACAGAACACTAAAAGAGCTGCAATGTTTCTAAGCATGATCTTTTTGTATGGAGTCACAGAATCACAGAATATTTTGAGTTGGAAGGGACCCACAAGGGTCATCGAGTCCAACCCTTAAACAGCACCACTGCCTCCCTGGCGGGAATCGAAACCCCGGTCTCCTGCATGGGAGACAGGGACACTCACCGCTGTACTAAAGTGGGTTTCAATCCTTTGGTGTTCGCACAAAATACAGATTTATTTTGTGTAAAGTTAGGAAGAAGCACTATTTTACACTCCCTAGAAAATACCTACATTTTTCAAGGAAGAGCTTTTTTTTTTCCAAATACATTGAAAGAGATACTGCTTAACAGCACATCTACCCTGAGAAAGTCTCAGACCTTTGTCTAACCTGAGAGCATGTAAATCTTTCATAACTGTACAAACCATCCCTGGAGGGGATGCAGGCAGCCCGCAACCTCCACCCCAAGTGGAGCAGGGCAGGCATGATGCCAGGTGACCTGCTGCAGCCCCCTTGCTCTGAGCAGAGAGGTGCAGGCGTGGCACTGGAGGACCTGCTGCAGCTGCCTCACTCCAAGCGGAGTGGGGTGGGCACGGCGTGGGCAGAGCAGTGCGCCTGTGGTCCATGCAGCACGGCGTGGGGGTTGATTTGAATATTCATGAATGCCTAATTAGAATATTCATGGCTTGACTATATTTTTAGACAACAGTGAGACTGCTGTTGTTGTTTTTATCACTCTATAACAGAGATTAGAATAGATGTTGTAGCTTGTAACAGATTATAAGATTACTGTTTTATTTAATTAAATACAGAAAACAGTAGCTAAAATATGAACCCTACATGAGCCTTTTCCCTCATGGTGGAACACATTTGATTTCTTGTATTATGCAGAGGCTTCTGTGGCCACCAAGTGCACTGCCACCACAGTGTGGGTTTCCCGCACTGACAGATTCTGGCCTACATCCTTTTGCTAGAATCAGACTTTGAATGTAGGTATGTAAACAGTCCGGAGGCAGAGATATGGACAAACCACCTGCCAGAGGGCGATTCCAGAGCCAGTAACAGAAGCTTCTGTCCTGGAGGCTGAGCTGAACTGTTACAGCAAAACAGGTAAGTGCATCAGAGCAGAACTGGCTGTCCCAGGGCAGACCAGGGGTCTCCTGGGTCCCATTCCATCCCCAGGACTGCCAAGAAGCAAATGAAAAGTCTGATAATGACCAGTGAGACTGGTGCATTTGTATTTATATATATATATATTTCTGTGAATTTATCTAATCGCTTTTTGACTCCACATCTCAAAATCTACTGCATCTTATGGAAAGGACTTACCCAAGTTCAGTATGCTTTAGGAAGAGACTCTTTTTGTTTGTTTTGAAGCCATTGCCCTGTAGTTCATTTGAAGACAATTTTTGGATGCTACTGATGGCTGTTAAGATTTATTTTTTTTTTTAATCCAGCCTGTAAATTCCTTGTCTAATCAACCAGTCTCCATACAGGAGCTGCTCCGTGCCTGTGATTATCTCTTTTGCCATCTCTGAATCTTGCCCAGCTCTCCTGCATCATTTTTGAGAGGGAGATAAGAACTGTGCACAATTGTAGACACACAGGCATCAGACACATACTGTCATAGTGATATTACTTCTCTATTCTGGTGTGCATTTTCCAAAAATTCTTAACATCCAATGTGCTTTTTTGACACTTGCTGAGCACTAGGCAGACATTATCTTAGAACTTATGTTTGATTAAGGGAATAACCTTTTAGAATCTAGGCCTCAGAATACCCATGTCTTTCACCTCCTGTCTCTTGCTCATGGCTTTTACAAGATATGGTGATAATTGGCTCAGGTAGTTTTTTTGCTAGTCCCTCTCAGTAGTTCTACCACAACCTTCTAACAGCAGCCTTTGAAGGTGTGCAAGATCCATGCATTTCAGTTAGGACTGCTCCAGACTGGTTTATCTCCTCTCATTATACAGCTGGCTTTATTTTTTTAGTTTTGTAATTTGTTACATGTTTACTTTAATTAACCATTTTGCACTTCTTCTGTGGCTCATCTCTTTCTTCAAAGCCACATCTGTGTGCTTTTTGTATTCCCTTGTCTTTGCTCCAGTGCCTTTCCTGATGGGTGTCTGAATTTTTCAGGCAATGAAGCCTTTTATTGAAGTTCATGTACTGTCTCAATGTGAGATTTCTTTTAGTTTTGAATACACTGTATTTATTTTTTTAAGAATACACTGTATTTACTTTTCCAAAAGAAGTGTGTTGCCCAAGATGCACATATAAAATAGTGTTCTTTTTGAGAGGACAAAGAATACGTATTTTCTTCCTTTCAAATCTATTTCCTTTTGACTTTGTTTCATAATATTGGCCTGAGGAGGGGAGGCTTTGCCTGAATAAATAGTGATAAATATGATAGAGTGAACAATTCTTGCTTTTCCTTGTGAAGAAGGGGTTAATTATAACTCACAGTCTCTCTCCTCTTGCTGAACTACTCAAGATAAAGCTATTTCTTGGAAGAATACCCTTAGGAAGTTAGTGACCTAGAATGAGCTTGGCGTGGAATTGCCTTTTAGCCTTAACTGTGATATTTGCTGCTGCAATCTCCTAGACAAATGGGTTTTGACAGGCTTTGCAAACAGCCAGAGGTCAGAACTTATGAGCTTTCCTTGGGCAAGTAAAAGCCGTGGAGTTGGGTGTTTCTTGAGACAAACATCATAATTCCCAAATCTGAGGATGGTGCACAGTGGGACCAAATGCAGCCCCTCCTCGGACTATGAAAAAGACATGGCAAGCAGCAAAATGTGCTCCTTGACATGGAGGGTTCATAGAGTTCAAGCGCTGCTTTGAACTGGAACCAAAATTTTATTTTTAATATCGCTTGACATAAGGCCCAGGGGAGAGCAGGTGATGGCACACCAAGGTGGCATCCTGCCTTGGGCATCAAAATATGCTTCTGTGGCCCATACACCTCCACTGCAAGCTGCTTAGCAATCTAGAGATGAGATTTTGCTGTGGAAGTGAGTGCCAGCAGCAGAGAGGGATGATTCCTAAGCCTTCCCTATGCGGATTTCCTCTGCACACTGAGCCCATGGTAGTGGGGCAGCCTGGGAGGGGATGTGCTGATTTAGGGTCCAATTCTGCCTGCTTGTGAGAAGAAGGATTTTCTTCCCACCCCAGCTGTTTGTTCAGGCACTAACCTCAGAATTTATTTCTCACTCAGTAAACTTAGCAAGTAGCCTAGCAGTTAGGGCTGTGTGGTTATCTCCTGTGCATACACAAGTGAGGGGTGATATATAGAAGGCACACACTGGAAAAATTTAATCCAGCCCCTACAAAACACTCTGATCCTTGCAAATCCTTTTTTTTTTTTTTAAAAACTTTTTTCCAGTCTGGGATTTTCATGACTGAAGGAGAATTCAAATAAATCAGCAACTGGAGAAAATGCCAAACAACAACAGTCAAACTTTCTCAGTACGTATTTTAAACTAATAGACCCCGTTCTCAAGATATTATCCTAACAGGATTTGATTGCACTTTCTCAGCCAGAGAATTTCTGTCAGTACCTCTGCCAAATACACGGTCTCACGGAGGGAGGATTTGATAGAGATCCAGGTTAATTCAGTCTCTTCATTCAGAGACAGTGACTGCCAGCCCCACACAGGCTCTAGTGAGGCCACCCAAATGTCGAGTTTCCACTGAGGAAGGCCAAGTTCCCCACACTCGTTTTTATTTTTGCAACCATAGCAGGGCCCTGTCCTTGGGTCCCTTCCACACCAAATAAAGAGTCTGCACATTTTGTCTAGTTCATTTTTGTACGGTTGAGGCTGGTAGGCCAGGAGCACTTGCAAAAATAGAGGAAGCGGATTAATTTCTGACAGGTTAATCAACTTGAGGGTGAGAAATTATCATGCTAGATCTACACATTTGCAGCTTGCCTTGCAAGGGCAGCTTGTGAAGATTAAACTGGCTGGGAATATTCTGAGCCCTAGGCACAGAGTGCCCTGTGAGACACAGCTAACATAAAATGCTCCGAGGTGGATCCTGCCATCCAGCACAGCCCCGTAAATCTGGAGTAACACAGGCTGCTTCAGGGATGTTACTTCAGATCCACTTCACCCAACAGAAGGGCAGAATTTAAATGAATTACCCATGAACATGGAATAAAGGACATGTGCAGTAAATAATACATTTCTGGGTTTTCTGCTCTTCATGACTCTCTCATAAATGTTTCAGCCTCACTCTGATAGCTGCTTCACTGTGTCAGCCAAAAAGCCAGACTGAGCAAGTGCAGTTCAGTGTGGTTCACATCCAAGACTGTTACAGCTCAGGGTGAGGCAGAAGCACAGATAAAACCCTGATTTCTAAGAGCGTGACATTGTCCTCACCACAGCCATAGTTTAAAAGTCCCAAGCCATATTCTGTGACTGCTCTTGGTTAGATACAGGTCCCATTCTGTTTATTTTTTCTCTCTTGATGAACTGAAAAATAGGTAGGAGATGGGGGGAAGCAATTTTAAATTCATACACATCAGTTTGGTCCAAGACTGTCAGTTGAAGCATTTCAGCATTTATGAAATGATTCATTTCATTCTGAAGAAGTCAGTATATATATATATATTCTTTTTAATCTTACTGTTGGATTCTTTTTATTCAGCAGCTGTACAATCTCCATTACAATACCCTCCAGGTACAAGATACCTGATTAGAACTGATATGGCTGCTGTGTTGCCATAACTTGCTTGGTGAAGTCAGGTTGTTTTTGCCACCATTGAATGCAGCTGGACACACCCCAACAATGTTACACACGCTCTTGATGCTCCCGACCAGTTGTCCAACTAAGCTGGGAGTAAAATGCCTTAGTGGGATTTGAAGAGCTATATCCATGCCTGCAGGCAGGAAGACTGTTAAGAAACATCCTTTTCAGAAAATCTGAAACTACTCAGTTTTAATTTCTACTTTCTCACTGAGCTGACTCTCACATTTTAAACCTGTCAAATGTGTATTATCAATGTGAAATACTGTTTATTCTTACTCTTTTTTGCACTTTCCAGATCTTTACCATGCCGGCTCTTTCCGGCATTTTCCCCTAGATGTAACATATTGCAATTCACTGTTCATGACTGCCAAGAGATGACAATTCCAAGACTGTCTGCAGTTCAAAATACAGTTGTTTTGCTCCTAGAAATGCCATCATTTTTTCATTATAGTCAGTTCAGCAGAGAGCAACCAGAAAGCTAAGTGAAATGAGCCTCTTAAATAGGGCAGGGACAAAACCTCAGTTACAGATTTGTGCATATTTCTGACATGTCCAGCCAGAGAAAGAGAAATCTTGATCTCAGTGGAACAAATGACCACCTGCACAGTCTCACTGTCTGAGAAATAACTTCCTCCATCTTGTCAGTTCTGCTGTTATTTGCTTTCCTGTGTTCTGCATTAGGAGTGTCTTTCTATTGCCAAAACCAAGTAAAAAACAGGATACGGCTCTCCTATACTCTCGCTGGATGTAGATTTTGGCCACGTGTAGGGGTTTTATTCATTTTACTATTTATTTTTCAGGTACGTTTTAAACATTTTTAATAATAGAATTGCTTTTGCCATTTTTGCAGCTTAATATTCATCTCAGTTCAGAGGGAGAAATTACTGGCCTGGCAGGACTCGATCCACAAAGGCTGGGGGGTTTTAATGGCAGAGCTGGAATGATCTGGCTGAGAGGTGCAGACAAAAAACAACATTATTTTGTTGTCAAATGTCAAAAGGGGAATTATCTGAAGGGACAGCTTTTCGTGGTCTGCTGTACATTTCCAATGTTCATCAGCATTTCTACTGAGAAGCAGAAAATTAGGGATTATACCTGTCATCTGCAGTCACCTTGAAACCCCACAATGAAGTATCAATAACTGAGGACGGCGGTTTGCTAAAGAGTACTGACAGACATAAAATAACACTCACCACTAGCTGTAAATGTATTTTACGTCTTGAGTATTTCCCTCACACACTATATTCTTTCATTGAGTTAGGCAGTAACAGCCCTGGATTTGGAGAACTTGTGTTCAGAGGTGCTGGAGGGGAGAAAATGGAGGGTTTTTTAAATCAGTGTATCATAATTTTCCTTGGTTGGCACAAATGCATAATTTCCTCCACAAAAGGGGTTTATTCTTTTTACAATATGCTGTATATAAAAAGGAAGAAGATGAGATAACTCTTCTGGAGAAAATCCAGGATGTTAATTAAAGAAATGGCATTTTGGCATTCATTCCTTACTAGCTGGAGCTCATGGCCAAACTGGTATTTCATGTGTTGCTACACATTTTTCTGCACTAGAGTTCCTAAAAACAATAAGAGACACAATTTACACCCACTTATTTAGCACTAGAACATTCTCACTGAGACCCCCAGTGAGTCGGGTGACAGCATGGCTCAGTGCTAGGCAGACTGGAGAAATGGCATCGGACTTGGACCAGCAAGATTAGAAGTCACATTCCTTTATCTTGGCACAGCGTATGTAGAGCCAGAGTGCTCAAAAATCATTGAGTTTCTCAAAATCATGAGGTCAGTTTAGAATCCAGTCTTTCAGATGGTATATCTTGGATATATCCATCTACATTCCCTTTTTTTTGGGCTTCTTGCTTTTTAATTCATGTTTTCCTGCTTTTCACTCAAAGTAAAACCAAAAGATGTTTTAAAGTAGACATTCTTTTGTAAGCTGTTTATGCCAATAGCTGTGACTTTAATTAAATCACCACATCAAAATGAACCACACAAAGTCTGACACTTTGCTTCAGAAGCCTAGGACTGAGAATAAAGTTGGGTTTTTTAATCACCTCACAACCTTCAGAACCCTTTCTGCAATTAATTGCTATTAAATGCAAGAATATCTGCTGGTAAAAGAAGTGGCTTTTAATTCCAATCAGAGATTCTTGACTGTTTATTTTATGCACTTGGTTTAATTCTGCTGCTGAGGTTAACAGTCATTTAAATGAGCCATCCTCATTCTCCTTTTCACTGCTACCACTTCAAGAAGAAAATACGTTCAGTTCTGTACATGAAAATGTAAAGAAAACAACCAACCAACCTAAAGTTCAGTATCCATACATAATACTGAAAACAAAATAAATGTCAGCCTAGTTTTCTTGTCACAGCTGAAAGATCTTATTGATACAGACTACTTTAAGATGGAGACTCTATCCTAAATTAGAAAGGACTCTTGAACAGTAGTTCAAGATCCTTGTTGCATTTACACTATCACCAATCACTCTCCAATCATGAACATCACAATAAAAAACACAATGTAATTTTTACTTTATAACTAATAAATTCCAGAATGTCTTTTCAGGAGTCCTGGTTCTTCTTTACCATGTACAAGTTTGAATCCTGTCTTTACAAAACATGAACAGCTTCTCCCTGGTGTGTCATCTCTGCAACTTTCTTCACCCATCCAGCTCTTCAGCAATTCCCTGCCCTCCCCGAAGGGCACTGCTGCAGCCTCCCAAGCTGCTGTCAGGTGGGATGTCCTCCCTTCATTCCCTCTTCCCCAAGGCAGTATAGGACTTATCGCTCCAAATACCCTCTTTCTTCCTTTGCTCCATGGGTTGAAACAGGTGCTCCCAGGTTCTGTTCCTTGACCGCTTGCCCAGTGCTTTTGCAGGAGGTCCTGGAATGCAGGGGGAATGTGGACATCTGCCCTAGTTGTGCCAGGATGCTGCCCATCTGACTTGCACCCAAAAGATGAGCTTTGTCTCCAATCCAGAGTGTTTATCATGTGTTCTTGCCCCTTCCTGGAGGAGTGGGAGGTAGGCTTTCCTTACACTTGGGCGATCCTCAGGTGAATTGTCGTGCCACCCAAGTATGGGCATGAAGGGCTGAGGTGTGGAGGAAGCCTCTGAGGCTGCTTGGTAGCACCTGACCAGTGAAATGGTGGGAGGCACCACAAGTGAAGCAAATGCCAAGTTATGAAACAGCAGGACAGCTGTCTCCAGCTGTAACAGCTTCAAGGACTCAGTCCTTGGCCCCTGTCCTCAGTCTCCTGCTTTGTCCTTTCTCCTCCAGAGCATGCTTTTGTAGGTAGGGAGAAATGAAAATCACCCCAGGTGCCAAAGAGAGCAAAGAGAGAGTGAATGCCCCAAATGCATGATGATTTAAAGAAAAGCTTTTCCTGCCAGGCATGTCATTAGGAACCAGTATTTGCAACAGAAACCCAAGGTTTCTGTTACTGTTGTAACCCTGTTGGGTTGTTCTACAGCACTGTAAAAAGAAATGCATGGATGTACTTGGGAACTGAAATTAAATTTAGCCTTTCCCTTTTGCCACTTTATTCTTCCCTCTTAAAAATCAAATATTGATTGTCCTCATTTTGCTAGCAGTCTTTGTTAACATGTAATTGTTATAAACATGTTCACCAGAGCTGTCAAAGAAAATTCCAGAAAAATATTTTTTGTCAGATTTTGCCAGCTTGTTGAAAGCAAGACATCCCAGAGGAAATGGTTCTTTCTTGTGATGGACAACAAGGAAGCAGAGCCCAGCACCTTGCTATGGGCAACCTGTCCTGGGGACCTCTCATTGTTGCCTGTGTGACATCCCGGCTCTGTTTTAGGGAGTTGCTCCACACTGAAACCAAACCTGGAAACCTTGGAAATTCCACAAAATTAAATCAACACTATTTGCCAGGGGTGAGAATCATGTTATATGTAATCTTGAATGAAACTCTATGAAACTGTGTATTTTTCAGAAAAGACAAACATCTTGTAATTAACAAATTTTAGTCTCATCGTTCTTATTTTGCTTATCAAGTTATTTTCCAGTGTTAAGACCTATTTTGTTTCACCCTTCCTCTCATTGCTGATTTAAGAGTTGTTCTTGGCACTAGAGGACCTTTAGAGTTTTGTCACGGGCTGCATGCAGAAGGTTGTTCCAACTGCGGAAGCTGGAGCTGCAACTGTTCATTGTTTATGGAAAACTGGAAGTTACTGCCTTAGCCATCAGCACCAGGCCCTGTTCCTGGGCTTGTACGTGTACATACACAGACTGATTGCAGTTTGTCACACTAGGGAATGAATGCTGCCTTTGCTTCTGCAGCAGCATATTAAGAAGTTAATATTAAGAATTAATATTTAGTATTTTAATATATTAACATTAACATTAATATATTAATATTAAGAAATTAAGAGAAATACTGTAAAAAGTATAATATTAAAGGATTTGATCTTTTAAATCTCCTTTATGCCTGTAACAATACAAATAACATTATTAGATTATTTGCTATCAATCTCTAGGACTGAAAGATTAATAAATGTGGGAGCAATTTTTTGAATAATCGCACAAAATAGATTAGATATTTTGAATTATATTTAATATTTTTATATGAGGGGGTTTTTTTTAATGGGTAACTTTCACCATTTTCTTGACTTGTAATACAAAATTACTGTTGGTGTAAATAACATGGTAGTATTACCAAAGGTCATGGACTTTTACAAAGGTCACTGTGCAGCTACTTAGAAACTGAATAATGTATTCAGCCCTTAGGCTGGTCTGTCTGTAACTTAAGTTCAAGCTAAAAAGAACCTTGCTAATGATCCCGGCACCTGTGTCTGTTCTGTGTCATAAAAATTCTGCTGTAGCTTTCCAGCTTACTCAGCGGAAAGATACAGAAGATTTATCATTAATGTTAGAGTTAACATCTTCTAAATATTTTAGAGACTTTGCTGAAAACTTAAATTCTTACACCTCTGGGATCAGATCACGCTGGTAACACAGTATCCTACACAGTATCCTACACAGGCCTGTCAGTTTGTGAACAAAGATGCTCTCTTGAAGAAAAAGTGTGCTGTTGGATCAGACTCATTGGAGGAACCTGCTGATGGTGGCAGGTTTGTTCTTGGCTGTTGTCTCTGTGCCTAAAGCCAGATCTTGGGGGATTGGAAGAACTGGGCACTGGGGTTTGGCTTCTGGAAGGGATTTTAGCCTGGCCTGGATACCTTTCAGATGAAGTTCCTTCCACCTAACTGCAGTTTAAAATTTACACATGCCTAATTAATCATCTAGATTCCCTCCCTTATCAGTAGAGAAACTAAGCATTTCTAGGTAGTGATTCACCCAACTTGTTTAAATACTTGGTTACCTCTGTAAGTGTTCTCTGCTGACCAGTAGAAGAAGCCTAGTCAACCGTCTTTGTTGTGACTACTGTTTAGGTGGTCCCATTTAAAAGAGATGAATCCTGTTCTATGTGTTTAAAGAAGAAGGGTAGCTTGTTGACAAAAAAAAAAAAAATTGCAGAGAGAAAGGCAGCAATAATATTGTGCCTGCTAACTCAAGTCATGTAGCCAGACTGTTTTTCTAGAACATCCTTCCAAGCCACCTGGGGAACAAGCAGCTGTAAGCTGCCTGAAGTGTGTGCCAGAGATCATGCTTTCCAGAGATTCTCCTTTCCAGGGATTCTACTTACGTAGTCCCTATTCAGACCTTCCCTCTGAAATCAATAGAAATTATGACAAACGCCTACAAAACCAAGCTGCCTCTATGATGTCAGTGGAGGCAGAGTCCTCCTGTTCATTTCTGCAATACTGTCGGGTGATGGCTCAGTGAGGGCATTGCCACTGGAGCCTTTCCATCTGGATTCTTTGCAGACCAGCTGTGCTGCAGCATGAGGAAAACGTGGCATTAACAAATTGTAACACAACGGAGGAAATAAAAATACATTTCACTGTGCATTGATAGACTTTATTCAGGGCAGAGGTGCAGTTTGCATAGCTTAAAAATATGAGCTTAAAAACATGTGACCAATATTTGCAAAACACTCCTTTTTTTAAACTCTCTTCCAATACCTTTGCAATTAGAATCAAACTGATAGAGATAAAATGAGCTACAAAGTGAGAATCTAAAAGCTCTCACTCACCCGTCACCTTCCAGCTGTTATGGAAACCTAGTCTGTTACTGTTCTTGTCTTGGGTGCCTAAGCACAGTTCCATTCCTCCCTGAGGAAATCTGCAATGGAAGCTACAGTCAGGCCCCTTCCACTTCGCGCCCCCCATATTGCGGCTTCACATCTTAGCGGCATGATTTTTCAGCGATTAAGGACGCCCCTTTCCACAACTGCGCATGCGTGACCTGGCACACGTGAATATTTAATTAGGCAGTCATGAATATGCAAATCAACCCGCACAGCTGCGGCAGCGGCCCTGCCGGTTCCACCCGCCCTCTGGGACAGCAGTGGAGGCGGCCCTGCCACTCCTCCCCGGCCCCGGGATGGCCTCTGCAGCAACCGATACACAGCAGCACAGTGCCGAAACAGCGCCAGGGGCTGTGTGAGGGTGGGGGGCAAATTTGCATATTAATGAGCTGCCATTCAATGCAGAAGTAGGGCTTTGTGGAACCTGAATAAGACCACGGTACCATGGTATAGGAGACCCGACTGTATCTCATTTTAATCAGCAGACAGTATTACAGCGTTTCTCAGGGAGGACCTGGAGGCATTTACACATGGATCAAGAGGTACCCTGAACATTCTGTGCTCCAGGATTTAGCATGAAGGTTCCCCTAACCTTCCTTCCCTCTGTTTAAACTTCAGGTTAACATACAGAGAGAATGTTTCTCTGTTTCAGTATTGGCACTTCACCTAACAGGACAAACCCCAGCGTATGGCCAACACCAACTGCATCAGCTGGGTCTCAGTTTAAAAGTATGTTGAATAATACTTCAAGTCATTATATTCTTCCATTTGCCATTAGCTGGAGAGGAATAAACCAGGCTATTTAGAAAGCGTCAACTGAAAGGTGAGCTGTTCTTGAATCTGACCTTTTAGCTCAGCTTCATGGGTGGGTTTGGCTCAAAGCATTCATTATGCCTGGGTTGCCAAATTCAAAGAAACAGGTGGAGTTAGACTCAAACATGTTTCTCAGCAGTATTATGCTGGAATCCCTTTGCTCTTGCCCCAGGCTCTACTTTGGAGGTCTTCAAAGTTTAAACTGCTTCGTTCTTGCATGAAACATTTTGTTCGTATGTTTCTCTCCTGTCAGTGGGAATTAGCAGATCCTGAAATGTTGACCCTGTCTAAATACAGAGCTGAAAGTAATTCCATGTTTTGTGATGCTCAAAGCATTAGTGTCTGCTAGTATTGTATGAAAGATGGGCAAAAATGAGGAAAACACACCAGCACCGTAGCAGAGACCCTCTGTTGAGCCTGTTCCCATGAGGAGAAGGGTTTAGCTGATGGATCTAACCACAGGGGCGAAGTGTAACTGACCACAGTGAGGAAACAGTGCTGGTACAACCAACCAATCAATTTAGAGGGAATAAAGGAAGGAAACTAGGAAAAACAGGGATAGAGACTTTCTCTTTGCTTTTTTTTGTTTGTTTGTTTTGTTTCGGTTTGTTTGTAATAATAAGTTATATTTATACTAGAGGGAAGTGTGCTCCACCATATGGTCTACAATTCATGTCCCCTGGCTGTCTCTGTATGGAGACCTCCTAGACCACCTTGTAGCTCCCTTCTGGCCTGTGCTCTGGAGTTTAGTTCCCTTGGAAACCAAACACACATTTACACTGTTACTAAACAAAACAAATATTTTAACAATTATTTTTTAAGTGGTACTGAACCATTCATTTTATTGTTGGAAGAGGTATTAGGTCACATATTTTTATATCGTACATATATCAACAGCAAACCTTATTCTCTAGGTTTTTATCGTTATGTTAAAAGGTAGTATAAGATGAAGATGTCCATGCCTCTGAAATTTAATTCCAAACATTTCCTCTCTAAACAAAAAATATTTTCATGTGATAAATCCCACTTGTGTTCCACTACCATATTTGGATACACATTATTTAACATTAACCTAAATGCTGAAGGAATGATATTCCCAGGGTAGCATCAAAAATATAATAAATAATACATAATTAAAAATCTGGCACAATTATAATTTAAAATAAAGGAATTACACATCATTAAACCAACATTTTACTCATCTTTTATGCAATTCAAAAAATTCTCTTTTCTCACCCTAGACTTGGGCAGTGGTCAGGGATCATGGATCACTTGGTATTCTAGAAGAGGTTGCTATCATCTTCTCAGCTGGAAGTTGAAGCCTTCTCCAGAATATCACAGGAAATTTTAAATGGCACAGCAGAATTAGTATTAGATTCTGATGCTATCAAAGAAAGCATAAGTGGCAGTCAGGATGATTACAGTGATGCCTGAACATAGTGTGGAATCTGTAACTCTCAAATAGACTGAGAACTAGACATTGGGAAATGTTTTGGACAACACAAAATGCTGGTTTTGTCTTCTGCTGTAACCAATTTTATATGCTTGATACCAATTTATGATGATTTACCAAGAGCAGGTGACTGGAAGGCTCTGAGCAGAATATTCTGTTACTCCTTCCTTTCTCTAACATTTAGACAATGTGCTATACATTTTTAAAAAGCCCCATGATTTTCTGTTTCTTCCATGATTGATGCCCTCTCCCTTTAATAAATACATAGGATTATGACTGATTTATACTACCAGCTGTGCTGCTGATGTGGCAAGACTCCCAAATCTTTGTTCTTTTGTCTTAGCAGGCTCTTGGAAAGTGTCATCATTATTGATTTTAACTCCAAAATTGAAAGCATCCTAACAAAATACTGAAGTAAAAGCTTGCTTGGCTCATGCATACTGTATGAGACCGTTCTTGTCAGCTAGCCTCAACTCTCCTTCACCCCTTTGAAAGACATCATGTCAGCAGTGGTGCAGGCTCCACAGAAGAAGCTTCTCCTAGAGAGGAATTTGGTCTTCTCTTGGATTAGCCGGGAGACCCATGATAGGAAGGATGTACAGGATCCTCTTGGTAAGCAAGTGAAAACACCAGTATTTTCTTCCTAGGCAGCCACTGTTGAAACCCGGGGTTTGCCTTCACTTGCTGTTTTCAGCCAGCACTTTTGTTACTATAATAATAAGGTCATCCCATGGCTTTACGAGAGCAAATGGGTGCCACTGATTCTCTCTATTCGCAAATAAGCAGAGAAGTTGTTACCTTTCTTTCTACCACAGAAGTTTCCTGAGGAGTTCCTCTTAAATGTCATTAAAAAAACAATAGTTGTTAATATTTCAGTCTCATTCTCCCATCCAAATTAGACTGTGGACTAAGGATTTAAGGAAGGATGTGCCAAACACTGAGGACTGCTAGTATTCCAAGTCAATTAGTACCTAATTAAGTGGTAATTTATGGTCTGTGTAATCTCACAGGGAGTAGAAATTTGTCTCAGGCTAGTTGGAAAACAAAATTTTTGCTATTACATGTGGAAACATCTACTGCTTTTATAAACACAAAACTTACTTCATTTTATATGAGTCGAGTGCACCGTAAAACAAGACTAAACTCTTATCTGGGTTTGGCTGGCTTCCTCTTACAATTTCAGAAGTCTCACAAACCTTCATTTTCTTGTATTCTTAGAAGTCACAGAATATGCTGAAGACAAGCTATCTGGCAGCCAAGTTTCCATGTTTCCTCCAAAGGGCAAACTTAACTGTCTTCTGCAATAGCAGAGTTTAGAATCTATTTGTGCTCACAGTCTCTATTCTTTGCTTCACAGAATAAATAGAAATTTTAGCTAGAGCTGAATAAACCAGGAGCCAGGTTTTCAAACAAGAGACCTTCCTAATTTCCCTGTGTGTTACAGCAAACAAACATCTTCCTTGCCCATGCAGGAAATGCATCTTAAATCTCAAGCAGAAGTAATGTTAAATTTTGGAGACCTGACCTCCACAGAGACCTGTCAGTCATCTCCGACGTAGTCCATGGGAATGTTCAAATTGCCACACCTGCTTTGCATTCTTGTTACACACACACAAAAACAAGTCCTTCTCATCTTCACTCTTTGCTGCCTCTATGCATTTGCCAGAAGGGACATGGACAATCATTCCATTCTAGAAGATGAGAGAAGAAGGGCAAGAAAAAGCAAGTTAAAAATAACGGATTTCCACTAAAAGCTAGACCATGTTTCAGTAAAGTGTTACATATTCAATACATCACTGTGAAGGACTGGTGGTTCAAATTTTTTTAAGATTACTCCAAACATCATGAGTATGTTGAGCTTTGTGCTCAGAGCGAACAGGTTGCCCAGAGAAGCTTTGGAAGCTGACAGCGCCCATAGGTGCAGGATTCTTCTCCATCGCTATTGTTTCTTATGGCTACAGGTTTTCATCAGTATGAGCCTCAGTACTACCAGCCACAGAATTTCAAAGGGACCAGTTCTTCCCTTAGGAATCAAACCTGCTGCATCTCTACAACTACAGTAACTGCTATTTTCTGTCTGTCCCAGAGCATGAGGTTTGTCAGTCTTGTAGAGGAGTTCCTGCTCTGCTGGGTGAAGTCCACTGAATAATACTGAAGACAATTAATAGGACGTTTGCTCTTCTTTTACAATGCAGGAGGAAATTTAATGTTCCCCATTAAGAGCTCCTCACAAAGGGTTCTCATTTGGGAGGGTTCAGGATTCCCAAACTCTCTGTCCAAAAGAAGTGGACAAAGATTTGCCCTGCTCTTACTTTAATAACCACTGATTCTGATTATATTCCTACAAGGCCAGTAAGACAAACAGTGAAAACAAGGACACAGAAATATGAGTAGAATTTTTGTACTTTGTATTTCTAAACCACATGTATGTCATGTAGGTGGTGTAAATGGGCAAGAGGCACCCTAAGATTTCTGGCCGAAAATGGTACAGAAGTGAAACTTGCCTTTCAAATACCTCATCCTGTCACCACACACTAATCCTGTAAATCACCCAGTGATCCCACAGTCATGAAGCCTTTCCCTTACAAGTAGAGTTCCCAAGTTGCCTTTCCCTTACAGTACAGTCACTACTGACCTCCTGGACATCCCAGTGCTGGTGGCTGTTGTCAGTCTCTTTTGTACAGTTTTGAGGGATAACCTTCCCGTGTCTGACATCAAAGCAAAACAGTGGAGCAGAACTAAGCCGGATTTCCTTCATGCTGTTATATTCAAAGTGCTGGGAAAAGGAAGGTTTGTTTTAACAACAATTCATTTCTAAATGCTAATTCCAAAAACAATTTCCTGTACATGTTTGTTAAGATGCAACCCAAACATCAGTGACAGTGACTCAACCCAAACATCAGTGACAGTGACTCAACAGACGACCTTTCAAAGCAATCTCTCCTAGCTAATTCTGGTATGTATAACTATTTACCTAAGAAAAGGCTTTGTGTGCAATTACTTATAAAGTAAACTCATCCTATAATAAAATTTTCTAGTTTAATAAATAATTGAACAGAAGGGTGTTTCTGACAGTGCCCTCACACACTGCAGTTAGAAATGTGCCTGCAGCTCAGCATGAGCAGCAAAACTTGCTTGGGACTTGGAGTAAATATCTGCAGTCAGTCTGTATTGGTTTGGCTTCTCTTGAAGCATGAACTTTCTAGACTCATGTCAGCTTGGGAGCCTACATGAATTTCCCTCCTGCCTTAGACTGCAGTTTAGACACTCATCTTCAATTTTAGTCACTAATGGGGGAAACCCATCCCCATTATTCTGGAACTGTTATGTATTTTTTACTCTCAAACTTTCTGCTCCCCAGACACTACCAAATATACTAAACAAATAGGCACTTCGTGATGTCTGCTGTAGCTAAGTGTGGGTATCTGGCCTCAGTGATACTGCCATTTTTCAAATGACTCAGCTGCAGGAGAGTGGGCATCATTGCATCAGCACATGCCTAGTTTTGAACACATCAGTTATTTCCCCAAGTGTCAACCCAGCCGCTTACATACTGGAGGGACTGTCTTCTGTATGGTTCCCTAGATCTGACACAATGCCTCTATACGCAAAGTACACAGTACCTGGGTGAGACTGTCACTGCAAGGGGAGAGTTCAAGAGAGCCTTCTGCAGTGGCTTTTCCAGGTCTGTAATCTGCACAGAGGCCAACACCAGTATTGTAAAGCTGTAAGTAAAGGTTTATACTGAAATAAATCGCAGTCACAGTATCACAGTATCACAGTATAGGTAAGGCTGGAAAGGACCTTGAAGATCATCTAGTCCAACCTATAATCCAACTAACCTANCAAACAAACGGATACAAACAAAATACCCTTCAGCTAATATTTTTGTGATTGTATCCCTTTGTGATACATGGGTTTTGTTCATAATTCGGCATTATTTTTTTCAGATAGATCTTGCATATTCATCTTGGAAACTGATCAGATATAAAAGGCAAAATTTTACCAAATGTCAGTTCCACCCCGTGAGTTTTGTTGAAGTTAGAGATACCCACTTTTGGTTTCAACTATTATAAATAAAAGAAATCTATCAATTTTTTTCTGCCAATGGAAAATTGCACTTAAATTGGACACTCTAGTCAGAAAAAAATGCAAGATACTCCAGAAGAAAAGAAACATGACAATTCCTGTGATCTAAACCAGTTCTTACTCTCTTCGCAAGCAAACTTTGAAAATAAAAAGCAGACAAAATAGTAAAAGGATACAGTAAAATCTAGCTACAGATAGCAGAGTGTGAATTAATTAGTAGATCTTCCTGGCTTGTTGTGGGAAAGCTGGTAAGGATATTGGGAATAAATTAATGAATATATTTATCAAAAACCCTTAAACTTTGAGAATCTGTACACAGTCAGCCAAGGAACTGCTATTGCTACCACTTCTGTTCTTTGGGGAAGTGCAGGATGGAAGAAAGGCTTTTTTCTCTTTGTGCTCATGGGTCAGCACAGAGAAATCACAGCTGCTGTTTCTGTTGCCATCTGCATGAGGCAACACAATTCTTTCCCTTTACTAATGGCACCTAAAAACCTAAGGTTAGGATCCTCTGAGCTGTGACACTGAACTGAGTCAGACAATCTGGGTTCAGTTCCAGCTAGTTTTCAACATACATGTGAGAATTGAACCAGACCTTTGTCTGTCTTTTTCTTTCTCCTCCCAGCCTTGTGGATTTGTCTGTTTGGACAATAAACGTTTCAAAGCAGGAACAGCCTCTCACTCACTCTATGCTCACTGAGTGCATGGAAGTGACACTGAAGTCTTTGAAGAGTGAAAAACACTGATCATTTTTTATAGTATGTTTTCTGTTACCTTGCCAGAGAATCTTGGCGTGTCTCCAGGTTGTGAGAGTTCAGGGTACACATTTGATACAAACCACTGGAAATTTCTACAGCCTAGTCTCTTCTGTAGCTGAAGGCGCTCAGTGCAGTCTGGCTTCTCTGCCTTTATAGAGAAAAAGAGCGTAAGGGCAACACGGTTACTAGAGTATTTGTGTTAGAGATGCTGGGAGTAAAAATGAGTACATAGGAATTATTTCTGCCACCTTTTCTATCCTACATTATATGTCTCTTAAACGCAAAGGAGGTTGTCCAGCTACAGCCTTTCTCAAGATTTGTGCTAAAACAGCCACAGTCTGCCATTGTGACAGAAGTAAATATTTCAGAAGTAGTGTACACTGTGAAAATAAGTATTTCCTCCAAAAATTATTATTATACTACAAGATATGTCTGTCACATTTTTGTTTTAAAAAGTCAGGACCAAGTTTCATACCTGATGCACTGAAATTCAGTGGGATTGCATTAGTTTGTCATTCAGTATAGAATTTGTCCTGCTGATTAAAATTCAGTTTCCTGGCCTTTAACAGCCCAAATTACCCAGTTATTGTCAGTCCTTCATGATCAAAAGGCATAAGTGGTGACAGAATTTAGCCCAAAATACAGTCTATCATATTATTATTTGACAGTTACCAAATCTAGTAAAAAAATGTGTTTTGCCACTATAAATGAATAAAACCTTTCTTATGATTTCTGTTTTCTTGAACTATAAACACACAATATAAACTCTTACCCTTCCTGGTAGCAATTCCATTCTGAAAAAGGCCTTCAACCCTTGGTACAGTTATGGGCATCTGCACTGCAGAGGGCTGACAGTCCGAATATTTGAGGGTATTTAGCACTGAAGATGGCTGATAGTTCTGAAACCTCTAAGCGTTTAAGTATCTAATCCTTCACTTTCAAAACCACACAAAACACTTTCCTAAATCTCTCAGTGCCAAAATATTAAAAACATCTCAGAACCCTTAGGAGTCTTTCATCTCTTTCCTGCCAGCAATAGGTCTCCCTGCTTCATGCTTCTACTTTTTAAAAATCCAGTTGGGATAGGATTCTGGGAACTAGGTCTGGATTTCTACACCAAAAATTGGTAACATTAGCATTGACTGTAAATGACTTTTTGCCAGACCAGATATTTCTCTGCAACCATAAAAAGGACTTTATAACATGGAAAACAGTAACAAATGAAGGGCCTTGGAGATCAAGGGCAAGGTATCAGTTTCTAAAGGCGAGGATCAATCGTGCCAGGTGGCACTGTTTGCCAGCTCCTGTAAAATGCTCGACTGTTTCAATATGTCAAAGAGAACCTCAGAATTTAGTGTCAGTCTTAGATTCAATAAGCACAACAATAAAGTTAAGCAATTCAGCACCACACAAACCTGTCCCTGAGAGGTTTTCCTGGAAAAGGGTGAGAAGTAAAATGCTTCCCCTAAAAAGAGATGTCCCTCATGAGACTCTGCTTTAGCTGAAGAAGGTGAAGGCAGTAAATCTCATTTTGTCCTACTAGTTACAGCCTCCATTTGATGCTGAAGAAATAGTGTAAATAATGTAAAGAAAGTAATTATCCCTATAAACCATTCTGAAGGGAAACTGCTTGTAAATTAAATAAGCAAACCACACAAGAAAAGAAGCAAAAGAGATGGTGGCTGAAATAGTAAAGAGCTGGAAAGAGACTTATTCATCTCTTTAATGTTCACACCACAGGTTTCCAGTGCAAGATGTAATCCAGGCCATAAATGGAGAAGGCTTGTAAAGGAACCTGGATGAGCGTCACTGGCTCTTTTCTACAGTGGGTAATGTCAGCGGTCAAGACTCAAGGAGAATTTTGTTGTGGCCCAGAGGTGGCTCTGCTCTCTCAGTGTAATGAATCCCCACGGGGCCCTTTGCAGCCGAGCAGCAATAATGTCATTGCTTGCTTGTGCCTTTTAAATAACATCCCGCTGCACTGACATGCTGAAAATATTGGCTGTGAAAAAAAGGAAGAGAAAAAGGGCTGTTTATGCTATGGTATGCTGGGCACAGAGATCATAAAATGGATCATTTGAGGGAGCATCATACTTAAAAGTACTAAAACTATTCTGGCTAGAATAAACTCAGGCAAAAGGTCATACTACTCACAGCTAGTAGACTGTGACATTGGTGACTGTAGTTTGTAGGACAGAAGATTGCTTCTGAGCTGACAAGAAAAACCTTCAGGAAATTACTAAATGATTTGAAGACCTAACTGGCCATTAAAAGACTTGGCCTAATGCCCTTTTGGGTACATGGCTGTAACCCTTGTGAGTCAACTGATGCACTCCTGGCCAGTGGAGTTCAAACCTACAAAACGGACAGAGAGGGAGAAGCTGTAAAAGGATATGAAAATAGAGTAAAAAAAAGGAACCACAATACTGTCAGACTCTAAGATTTGCAGACTGATTGGAGAGGCAGATCCACCAGTGGAGCATAAGGAGGTCAGACTAGGTGACAGTAGAGAAGTCATGCTGGCTTTCTTAGGTGATGGCCAGTACTGCAATGCCTGAGGCACGCAGGACTGTCCAGGGATTAAACCAACCAGAGGTGAGCCAGTACTGGACCCAGGAGATGAGCTCATTAGAGCTATTAGGATTGGTGGGCTGTGCAAGCATGCCCTTATTGAGTTTGTTATCTCAAGGAGCATGACGTGAGGAACAAAGTCAAACCCCTGCATTTTGAAAGAGCAAACTTCCAGCTGTTTAAGGAGCTAGTGAAAGAGATCATCTGAGAAACTGTCCTTAAGGACAAAGGGGCTGACAGGAGCTGGCAGCAGTTTAAGGTCACTTTCCTTAGAGCACAAGAGCTCTCTCTCCCAGTATTTGGGAAATTGAGCGGCAGAACAGAAACCAGCACAGCTGAGCAAGGATCTGCTCCTCAAACTGAGGAGTAAGAAAGAAATGCACAGACAGTGGAAGCAGGGACAGGTGACCAGAGGAGAGTACAGGGATACATTTTGAATGTGTAGAGATAGGGTCAGGAAAGCCAAGGCGAAGCTGGAACAGGACTTGGCAAGAGACATGAAGAATCTCCAGATGGGATTGTCTGAGTAAGATCAGAAAAGAAAGGTAAAGGAGAGTGGACCCCCTCTGATAAGCAAGAAGGGTGAACTGGTAGCAACTGACATGAAGAAGGCTCAGGTACTCAATGAGTCCTTTTCCTCAGTCTTTGCAGGCTGTCAGGCTTCCCACTTATCTTTAATCCCTGATCGTCTCCCTCAGCAGAGGGGTTGAGGAGCAGGAGTGAAGTTCCTTCCACATCATGTGAAGAGCAGATCTGGGATCACTTGATGAAGCTGAATAGAAGTGAAAACTTTGGGGAGAACTTAGAGGAACCTTCCAGTACCTAAAGAGGGCTTATAAAAAGGAGCAATGGTTTTAAACTGAAAGATAGCAGATTTAGATTATATTAGATTTAGAAATACTGTGAGGGTGGTGAGGCACTGGAACAGGTTGCCCAGAGAAGTTGAGGATGCCCCATCCCTGCAAATGTTCAAGGCCAGGCTGGATGGGGGCCCTGAACAACCTGATCTAGTGGGTGGCATCCTTGTCTATGGCAGGGGAGTTGGAACTACATGATCTTTAAGGTCTCCTCTATCCCAAACCATTCTATGGTTCTGTGATTCTATGAAGTGCAGAAGCAAAGCTGAATGGGAAACGGGAAACTTTGTACAGCACCTCGCCATGCTCAGACTGCATTCAGGGGTTCTTTTTGTCCTGAAAAACATGGCATTGCTAAATGAACAGGAAGGTGAATGACACACTTTCATTCAAAACTGCTCACAGGTTTGTCCATTGTCTTTCAGGAGAGGATATAATTTTGAGAAAAGGTACTGGAGCCAGAAAATTCCTGAGAACTGAAGCAACATTAACATTATTAACAACATTTACTATATCAACAAAATTTACCACAGCTGCATGACTAAATAAACAACCACTAGTTTGTAATACAAGGGACATACAGTTATTTGACTGACCCTGATCTGCAATGGATTGTGGACTGGCTTAAAAAACAATTGTGGCTGTTCTGTGATTGTTGGATTGTGTGTAACCTTCAGATGGTTCAAGTGTAGCTGCATGCCAGGGCTACACTGCACTCCTGGCTGCAAGCCTATCTTGGTGTACTGGCTGCTGGGAATCCAAATTCCTAGAGGTGGGACTGATGTCTGTGCAAAAAATTAACTTGTAAACAGTGGTATGTAGAGACCCGACTTTCTCAGTTCAGTTGCTTCAGGATATCTAATCAATACAGGAAAAAAACAACCCCTTTTTGACACTAGACCACTCAGATATGTTCCCTTCCAGTAGGAGAGACACCACAACTTGTCACACGTGTGTGAATAATACGGAATCTCCTTAGGAACCACATGAGGAAGACCCTCAGTAACAAAAAATGAATTCTCTAGGAAGGTCCTTTGAGCACACACCACAACTAGCTTCCACTTCAGATGCACAACAACCCTCCTNCACACAGGCCTTCCCTCAGAAAAAAACTGCTACAGATGTCTTTACCTTGCTGATTAAGAAGGCCACTGTGTCATGCTTGTAGAAGTTCTCTTTAAACGAGCCCAGCCAGGTCTCTGCTATTCGGATTTTGTTCCTCACAATGGCCTCTTCATAGGAGAAAGCATGGGGAAAGTGATTTCGATAGACATGCCCAACTCGGGAGCATGGAATAATTTCTACAGAGCCACCACAGAGCCAGGTCTGGAACACAGGTGAAAGCACAAGAAGAAATTTTCTTATTTAGATTAACTTTGTCTGAAAATTTCCTTTTACCTTAGACTCTGCTTCAGGAAATCCTAAGCTGCACAGTGCTGGAAACAACAACAGCATTCTCATATGCTTCTTTATACACTCTTCCCTACAGATACAGAGAAACAGAGAAGATACTGGACATTCAGACCTCTGATTTGACGCAGCATGGCTAGTTATATGCATTTATGTTTTTCTGTGCACAAACAGTGCAGTGTAATGGAGATACCTGGGGGCACACTTCAATGTGGGATGTTAAAGACACTATACTCTTTGTGCCTGCAATTTTCATTGCTTTTTATTATTAGTTACTCTTTGTATTCAGCAAAATCAATGCAAAGGCTTTAATATAAGTAATTTGTTATAAATAATTTGTTATTAAGACTACAGGTTGGCAAAGAAATAAAGCTGCTCTCCCTGTGGTGCATGTTACATGCCAAAATAGAGGAGAGGCAGACTTCAGAGCGTGCCAAAAGCACTGACTCAGTCCTTGGGAAGATAGTGATAGCCAATGAAACTTCCTTCTCCTGACATAATGCTCCTAACTCAGAGCAGCTGCATGTTCTTTTGCTGACAGACTGGGGATAGATTTCTGCAAGGGAGGTTGTAATCTCCATACCCAGACATGTCCTGCACTTAATATACTTTATAAGTGCAGTTGGGTTTCCTATACCACGGTACCACGGGTCTTGCCCTCTATCCGCAAAGCCCTCCGTCCGTGTAGAATGGCAGCTCATCAATATGCAAATTTGTCCCACACCCTTACACAGTGCCCTGGTGCTGTTTTGGCTCTGCATTGCTGTGTATCGGTTGCCACAGTGGCTGTGCCAGGGGAGGGAGGGAAGCAGCGGAGGTGCTGCTGTGCTGGGGGGTGGGGGAAGCAGCAGAGCCGCCGCTGTGTTTGTGGGGGTTGATTTGCATATTCATGACTGCCTAATTNAAAACTCAGCTTGTTGAGCTAGCTGAGAAAGGAGTCAGTTGGAGAGGAGGTCATGCTCAGTAAGACCCGATAAGTTCAGCAGAAGGCTGAACTTAGGCACAAGTTTCTCTCTCTCCTTCCTGATCTCACAGCAGTTCCACTGGAAGGTTTAAGAAAAAGTCAACCCCCAGCACCATGGACGTTGAACATTTGACTACCCNTCAATGTGGGATGTTAAAGACACTATACTCTTTGTGCCTGCAATTTTCATTGCTTTTTATTATTAGTTACTCTTTGTATTCAGCAAAATCAATGCAAAGGCTTTAATATAAGTAATTTGTTATAAATAATTTGTTATTAAGACTACAGGTTGGCAAAGAAATAAAGCTGCTCTCCCTGTGGTGCATGTTACATGCCAAAATAGAGGAGAGGCAGACTTCAGAGCGTGCCAAAAGCACTGACTCAGTCCTTGGGAAGATAGTGATAGCCAATGAAACTTCCTTCTCCTGACATAATGCTCCTAACTCAGAGCAGCTGCATGTTCTTTTGCTGACAGACTGAGGAGCGTGGGGATAGATTTCTGCAAGGGAGGTTGTAATCTCCATACCCAGACATGTCCTGCACTTAACATACTTTATAAGTGCAGTTGGGTTTCCTATACCACGGTACCACGGGTCTTGCCCTCTATCCGCAAAGCCCTCCGTCCGTGTAGAATGGCAGCTCATCAATATGCAAATTTGTCCCACACCCTTACACAGTGCCCTGGTGCTGTTTTGGCTCTGCATTGCTGTGTATCGGTTGCCACAGTGGCTGTGCCAGGGGAGGGAGGGAAGCAGCGGAGGTGCTGCTGTGCTGGGGGGTGGGGGAAGCAGCAGAGCCGCCGCTGTGTTTGTGGGGGTTGATTTGCATATTCATGACTGCCTAATTGAATATTCATGTGTGCCAGGTCGCACATGCTCAGCTGCGAAAAGGGGCCTCCTTAATCACTGAAAAATCATGCCGCTAAGATGTGAAGCCACAATATGGGGGGCACAAAGTGGAAGAGGGGCAACTGTCTCTTATTTCCTTTTCATTTAGGTTCGCTAAATGTAGTTATCATAGCTTGTTGTTTTAATTGAGGTTCTTACCCTTATAGACAGCTCCAGATTTTCTGCTCCCCACATAGTCATGTCAGAGTCATAAGCTCCAGTATTTTGGAAGTAATGTCTATCCATTGCCACCACTGCACCAGCTACCACAGGACTCCTGTGTAGAAAGCAGTTTGAAAATGAACACCTTGAGGTTTGGATCAGAATTACGTGAAGGGTGAAAATCTCACCATTTCCATAGAGACAGCATTGCAAAATGATTGAATACTGTTCATGTCAGCTTGAATGAATTGATTATCTAATCAAAAGAAAGAACAACTGGAGTCTGTTCTAGGATTGGCTTGGAGAAGGGAGTCAAGAGCTGAATTATCAAATAAAGCTCAGAACAGTGGCAAGTGTTGTATACAGGTACATGAGAAACAAGAGGTAAACAGATCATGATTAAGACATTTAACTCTGTCTTTTTTAGCTTTCCCTACAAACCTCCATACCTTGTCTGGTCAGGTTGCACACTACTTGTGTCAATGTGTGGAAAATATTTATCGTGTTGAAAGCATGACTGCAATCTACTTAGAATGATTACTAAGGTCCAAAACAAAACAGCATAAACTAAAAAATTCTCTCGTAAAAAATATTAACTGAGCATATGCAAGTAACCACGTTCCTCTCCTGTTAGCTGGAAGATGACCCAAACTGTACAGACAGGCTGCTGAGCTGAGCAGAGATGTATTGTCTGATGGACTGTTACCTGATAGGGCTGATGGGAGACTGTCGTACCTTCTCTTCATGTTCTGGCACTGGTTCCCAATGAAAATCCAGTTTCCAATCAAAAACTCCTCGATGCAGGCCCATAGAGTGATAGTACTGAAAAGTCTTCCAGTCTATGACATCTATGACAGGGGAGACGACATTGTTTCTGAAAGAGACAATACCATTTATTTCCAAAACCGAAAGGTAAATCAAGGTCACTACTCAGTTAGTAAACATTAGTTCTCTTTGGCACTGTCAAACACAAGCAGTCCTCTAAATGCTGAGTGCCCTTATATACTGAGTATGCAGTGAGAAGTCTGAAGATCAATAGTTTGTTGATACTCTGTACCTTGAATTGTTGTTTAAAGCTATTCAGGACTTTGCTGTGAGTTAACTATCAGAATTCTAAATACATAAATCTATTTCACACAGAGGCCCCAGACTCTGGTGTTACAGGCTCTGCATGGATTCAGTTTTTAGCAAAAGATGATTTTGGCCTCTCACACTTTACCATCCTTTGATTTTCCTGTAGGTGTTCTACACATTTCACACACACACTACACACAAACTGGAGCTATTTTTACTTCAGGCCAACGAAGAATGCACTTATCCTTAGGTTGTTCTGCTGGGGGATTTTGCAAAAACATCTGTGTATTTCTGAATTAACAAACCAGTTTCTGTTTGTATTTTATCACAAGCTTAAAATGCTCTTGCAATTTAGTGTGGAATCCACTTTTAAGATCCAGAGCAGAGCTATTACACTGTGAGTAGAAATCTTTCAGTTAATTTCTAACTTGAGTTAAATTTCGGTTAGTCTGAGAAGAGATATTAGACATTTCCCCATGGCAAACAAGTCACAGTATTTCACAGTGTTCTTGCACATCATCTTGGAATTAATGGTAGTTCAGAAGAGCCTTCACTGTTCCTTGTTACCAGGTCAGTGACATATCACATTTGGAAATTTTCTGAGTGTAAAGGCAATGGTATTGGGGACTGCAGGAAAAAAGCACTGAAGAGCAACAGCAACAATATCTATTTCTTCTCTGTTATGCAAAAGGATAGATTCTGGTCTCAGTGTAAGGGCTTGTCTGTAGACAGAAGTTCCCACAGATAAAAGCTAGCAACATTTAAGAGGGATTAAAGTAAACTGGAAAAAATTACTCTTGTTCTAGAGTAGGAATATCCATATAGGAAATTAACCTGGAGTAGTTCTTTCCCTGGAAAATAACTTCTGTAAGAATAGAGAGACAGAGACAGAGAAATGAAATGGTCAATTTTTAGGCAAAAAGTAGATGTTCTTATCTCCCATTTTAAAGATTTATATGTTGGTCAGAAATCTCTGGAGAGAAATTTGCTTAAAACACTATACTATCAGTGAAGAAAGGCCATCTCAGGAATTTTCAGTGCAGTGAGGCATTTGTACTTTTCCAGAGCAGAAACCAGAACTAGCTGAGGAACAGGGTAGCTCTGGGTGATGTTAATGTAATCTTGACATACCTTCTCTGCCTCTACAATAATGTTTTTCAAGTATCAAAGTGGGCGGGGAACTTCAAATTTTGTTTTCTCACAGCTGACAGTTCCTGTAGAGAATTTTAGAAGCCCATGCTGAAAAAGAAACTACTGTTTGGCAGTGAATTGTACAAAGACAAACTATGAAGGAGATTCCTTTAAAACAACTCAGTTATTCCTTTGTTTCCTAGTAAGAGCAGACCACGCTACAATGAGCTAAAGGCAGGAAGATTTCAAATAGAAAAGTGATTCTATTTATCCACTCAGGTGTAAAACCATTCTTTGTAATATGCAATAATAGGCATTTCAGAAACAAGCACTTGGTTTTATAAATAGCTGAGAAAATATTATGGTCACATGCGGCATTTGTAGGCATAGACATTAAGGCTGTGACTTGCTTCCATCCCTCTGCAGGAATCAAGAAGAAATGGAAAGAAATTATATGAAAAACGATAAAGCTATCCTCCCCTGATTCTCTTAATGATACCCCTGCGCTACAGTTTTGCATCCAGGAACTTGATCCTGGGTTGTTCAGACAGAGACAATGCAGACACTTAGATATGCTCAGATATATTCTGGATCAGATGATCCAAACATTTCAGACTACCCTACATTTTCATATTACATATTTCATCCATTTAAAACTTGTCCTTCTCTTTGGGTCCACCTGAAATTTGTTGCCACTATAAAACTCCAAAGATGCATCTGGCATCAGGGCAATTGCTCACAAGTACCACGGCAGTAGTTCTTGTTATTGGGCATTGATCCTTCAATGCCGTTCAAGAAAAATACCTGTAATGACATAACAGATTCTGATGGTTTGGAGACCAAGCGATTATCCAAAGTCTCTGTAAAGTATGATTACTTTGTGTTTAACTACAGTGTTAAAATTGCAGTGTTTAAGACAGCTGAAAATAACTTACCAGATAGGTCACATTCTATATTCTACCCTGGCTAAACTCAACAGTAAACCAGAACAGAATAAAATCTAATCTCCTTTCCCACACAGAGTACAAATTGATAACTGTGTTTTAGAACTACTGCTCTGGTAACTCTTTCAGAATGGCAAGATTAACATTTTTCAAGAGTATGTTTGTAAGAAAAATTCTTGATCTTCACCTAGTATAACCTGGTGTTGCTCTGCTGAAACCAATAGAAATATACCTTCTTAGAAAAACCCATACCCTCTAAAAACTGGAAGGATCTTTCTGATCTGAAAGAAAAGAATCCAGAAGTTTTATCTTGTGTGTAAACTCATTAATGACCAATTTTAATCTTAATTAGGTAGGGCTTTATCTACTTTTTGGTTGGTATTAATGCTTTTTTTAAAAAATAAAATATTTGTTTTCTGCATACTCCATGTTGGTTTGACATTTGTGTGGTTCTAAATGTGCATTTGCAGCAGAAGGTAATTGAAAGTTGGAATATGTTCTGAGCTGTTCTTGTTTTTAACTGGGTAACTGGCAGTCAGTCAGCAGCTTCTCGGCTCTTTGAAATGAAACACTGGCAAACTACTGCTAATTTTACTCTGTGGAATCCAAGGAAAGGGAAAAACAGGAAATTCAAATACAACTAGCAGCAAGGCTTGCTTTGAACTGTTCGACGAATTTGTGAATATTTCAAATGCTTGGAATGCACATGAACTACAAAAGGTCACAATTCCATGAAAAAGAGCAACCCAAACATGAACAATTTCCTAGTTTGGCGTTTCTCAATCAAATACAATTGCAAATGAAATGTCTTCCCATGACCCTTTACAGTCACCATGGACAGTATGTTCTTTTCTATTTTTAGACTAAGTAACACAAGGAGAGGAAGATTTAATTAATACGTTTCTTTTGAAGTTTCAAATACACTTTGAAAGTGTTTTTTATGGACGTATACTTTCCTTGTCTTTTGTGGTTTTGGGAAGGGAACAGATTTTAATCAGTTAAAATTCACCTTAAAATAAGGAAGAACACAAACCCCCTGCAAAACGAAGAGGAAAATCCTGTATTTTCCTCAACCAGTTTCAGAGTGGATTATTCCTGGCAAAAATTAGATATCTAGGAAATTCTTGCAATCCAAGTTCTCTGTCTGCACATAGTTTAAACTTCAGTGAGTAACTGAGGACCCAAGCTGATTTCACAACATGCTGCAATTTCATTGAAAGCACCTTCCTGGCTAACTGAAGTTTTAGTTATGCAAAATATTTTAAATTAGATAAGGTTATTAAAAAAAGATAAAATTCAGTGATCAGGAATGGCAAAGCTGTTAAAGGATTACTTAAATACTGCTTTACAGACCAAGTCCAGGCTAACTTAGGGCATATGAACAGTCTCCTTGAGTGGATGGACTCAAGCTACGCCAGGGGAGGTTCAATCTTAACATTAGGAAGGGGTTTTTCACAGAGAGAGTAATCGCATATTGGAATGGGCTGCCCAGAGAGGTGGTGGAGTCACCATCCCTGGAGGTGTTTAAGAGGAGACTGGACGAGGAGCTTAGTGACATGGTCTAGCAGGGAGGTGTAGGGCTGGATGACGTTGGGCCCCTTCCGGCTCGGAGTGGCCTGCTAGACTGTGAGGGATCCAGGTTGGTGTTATGCTCTGCGATGTGCTCTCGGTCTCCTTACGGGTGTTAGATGGTGAGTTGGACTAGATGATCCTTGTGGGTCCCTTCCAACTCATAATATTCTGTGATTCTGTGTGACTAATCATATGCTAAACACTAAACAAATCTCTTCTAGGTAGAGTTTTATTAAAAAATAATATATTTGAACCTGTCTTTTCTGCTAAAATATTCAAATTTGTACATGGGGTAAAAAAAATCTGTAGAGGCAACTCAAGCCTTTTTACACTGGACAGTCAGGGCACTGTGCCTAAATCCTCATTGCTCCTGTGTTTGGCAGTAATATTTGCTTTTGCTTTTAGATTCTCATCTTCAGTTTCTTTACCTCAACTTCTCTAAAATAGGTCACCTTCTGATCTTGATTAACTGTGAAAGACTGTGAAGAGATAGCTTATCTTCTCATAACAAATACCGTGTAAATGCAGAACATTTACTGAATTTGAAATGAGTGTTATTGACAAATGGAAGCAAACGCAGAAATCCCAGGGAAAAAAAACTCGTGTATGTGAAGTATACGGAAGGCTTTCAAAAGAAGGAGAGTAGCATGGAACTGCATGCTCAGTTGATGGGGTTGTGTGGGTTCTGAAGGGATAACATCAGGCTTGCATGTGAAAAGTTAGAAAACAGATGGCTTATGTATTTGGTAGCTCCAAAAGCTGGGATAAGGGCCACTGGAAAGGGGGGGACCAGATGAAAAGAGATGAAGGAGCTGTTCATCTCTGGTGCAAAATATTTCCCTTCTCTCTAGTGTATTACCATAGAATCTGAACCACATAGGAATTTTCTAGACAGCAGAACTCTATTTAATATTCCTGTATCTGCAACTTTAGGCCCCTGTTTACTCCTGAATGGGAGCACACAGAGGATGAAAGACCTTTCCACTGCTATGCTAATTTCTAATTCTTTTTAACAGCATTTTCATTAAAGATTAGTGACCTAGAATCATGGTGCTAAGTAAAGGCACTTTGAATTTTAGAAACTGGATTTAAAAAAAATAATGTAACCATTGTCAAATGTAATTTGAGCTGTGGTACAGGCAGTGCCCCAGCACAGAGGGAAATAGCCCTTACAGCAAGGAGCAGAGGAAAGGTCCTAAGGGCCTTTGCAAGCCACACCTTTGTAGCCACCCCTCTGCTACAGTTATAGTGCCCAGGACTATTTTAGATGGAATTCCCTGTCAAGGACATAACCAAGGTTCATTTTGCTTTCATGCTGCATTCTCAGGAAACATTTTGGATTTTTTAAAAAAATCATTCTGCTTCAGCGTGATGGCCACTGGTTTTAGATTAAAGAACAACACTTTCAAGGCTTCATGGTACAGTTGATTATATTCCCCCTCTGCCTTTCACTGCCTTTGCATGGAAGACAAAGTAGCAGCTCTCTTCTGCAGTCCCCCGGAAAAGGCAAACCCTTCCAAAGACAACTGAAATAATGGCACAGCTGCATTGCTATGCATCATACTACTCACCTGGAATTAGTCTGGAACACAAATGGTTGTCAAATGAAATGATCTACAGAGCATCTGATCTAGTTTTCTAATATTGCCCAGGTACTCTACAGTATTCACCCTTGAATAATCAAAATGTCAAGGAGTGCTTTACAAGCCGTTGAACCATTCTCCAGGCAATGCACTAAGCTGATGCACAGCTTCCCAGTCAATTTATTAGATATGGTTCACAGAACTAATCCCAATGAAGGTGCCCATAAATGCATGCCCAATGATTTTAGAAGGACTTAATACTTTTGGGGAAAACTAAACTTGATTTGGTTTAATGAATAAAACCACCATGTAGGGAGATGAAATACGTATTATCACCAAGAGAAAGTCAAATATGTGTCAAATAGGAAGTATTTCCATATCTGTAACAATGGGATAATTTTGCTGGTATTTTTCCTATCTGTCATTACCATAGGCTACTAAGAACTAGGAATATCCCTCGTGTTGTGAGTATGCTCCATTCACAGTGAGGTCTTAATTCAGGCACGGCTCTCTCAGCATCATTTTAAGACAGATCACAATCACAGTGCTAGATTTGAAGTCTAGAAAATTAGGTTTAATCACAATTTTAAAAGTGAAAACCTCTATCCAGCTCCTTTAAGCTCCTGCAAAGGACTGAGCTTTGGAAAGGCTGCATTTTTCCTTGCCAGCAAACAACTCACTCAGTCCAGGTGATTAAGTAATTTCCCATCCTGTCTCTGCAGCAAAAGCACATGAGTTGCAGCTTGACTGGTACATTAAGGAGAAGAAAGAGAGATATTTCTCAAGTCACTATAAGCTTTTCTTCTTCATTTGGATAGTCTCAGGGAGTGCACATGATTCAATTTAACAGCTCCTCAGCTGCCAAATGAAGCCAAGTTAACTATGTTCATGCTTCATATTTCTGTGGTGATCTTCATGCAATCATTTCAAGCAATTTACAAAAAATCGTGACTTAATCATGACCTTATCAGGTCAGTGTTATTATCACCATTCTTCAGCTGGAGAAAGAGGGGCAGCAAGGGAAAGGGATTGCCAGATGCTTTAGAGGTTGTCTTCCCTGTGCAATGGAGAATGTCACAGGTTCTCCAGACTAGCAGTAACAAGCTTCCAGGGTCAGACACAGTGACTGATACAGCAATACAGAAAAGGATGGCTTAGCCCATACTATTATCTTCCCCCTTTGCTTCATTAATCCAATTAGATATTAGCTAACTCAGTGTTAAACTCTGCTCTCCTGGAGGAGTGAATGATTATATGGGACCTATAGAGGAAGAGAATTTCTTTCTCACTCCCTGATGACAGGGAATCTCAGAACATTATTGAACTTTGTGGCTTTGTATTTCCTCAGCAGGGATAATATTTGACAGTGCATTTTTGACACTTGTGGTGGGACCCTAACTCCTCTCTTGCTGTTGTAATTGTTGCTTCACTATGGTTCTCCTCCGAGACTTTTTGCAATTCTTAGTTTTCCTTGAGTAAGGACTGGCCAGCACACAGGAGTTTTGCATGAACATCAAAAACAGACTATAGCTCAAGGTAGAAGAATCATGAAGTGTATATTCATAATAAACCCCCTAACTGTTCAGCAAACAAAAGATAATCTGCTTTTCCAAGGAGCAACCCTTTTGAAAAGAATATTCCTGACATCGTACGACAGCATTACTCTTGCTTTCAGTATTCTTAACATTTTCATTCAAATTATGTAATAATTTCTAAAAACTCATGTTAATTCTCTTATAAGCCAACATAGTAAGCCATAAAACCATCTTGTTCCAGTGCCTGGGAACAATCTTTGAAGTTCTTTAGTGTGATTATTTAATGGCTTGGTGAGAGTTTTAAAGATTTTTTTTTATTTTACCCTCTCTAGCAAGTAATTTTTTCTCAAGTGGCTTATGGGTAATGATAGACAAGTTAATGTACTAATTTTTCTTTCAGAAAAATCCCTTTAATAAAGGATTTACTGACATGTAATTCTAGAAACATTTGCTGCGGTTTTAATCTCTTTTTGAGAACTTGTGGACTGCATAGATGAGCTCAGCTGTACATTAGAGAGCAGGCACAAGCATCAGCCTAAACATGAAAGACTCAGAAATATGAATTTCTACCTTACTCTGTCAATTTGGTGCCAGTGAAAATACCTCCAATTAGATGGAGCTGTCTAGGCTGCCTTGGACATCTGTTTTTTTATTGTGGAAGAGAAATGGTACAGGTGACATTGGTACATGGCCAAATTGGCTCAGGAGGACAAAGAATTTTCTTCTTGGCTTCATCACTGTGACAGCTAAAAAGTAAAAATAATGGAGCCTTGCAGCAGTTTCTCTGGTGGATGTTTGCCAATTTGCAAACAAGTTGAGACCGCAACCTTTTTAATTCAGACCACCAGGAAGGTTTCTTAGAGCTCTAACTGAATGCAAAGGCTGATATTTCAGTGACACGGGGTGTGCAGTGAGGGCTATCTGCTGTGTGACCTATCCTGCTTCCCTCATATCAGAGTGATGCATGCGGTGATAAGGTAGAAAATAAAAGCAATGTGACCAGAAGCAAGAGGCTAACCAAGAGAGGACAAAAACATGACTCAACACTTTCCAAGTCCATTCCTTTCAGCAGAAACATGCTCAGAGGCCACAGGGATATTTACCGGTTGCTGGACAGCCTGGCTAGGAGGGGTTCCAGCCAACCCTTCTGGCACTCGCAGTGCGAATCCATGAAGATGAGCACATCCCCCGTTGCCCGTGCAGCTCCCAGCATCCGGCCTCGGATAACTCCCAGCCTCTTGTTACTCCGGATGAGCTTCACACCATCGAGCTTAGAGATGTATTCACTCAGAGCTGACTTCAGGGGCCCTGTCAGAAATAGAACAGCCACTGAAATGTTTCAGCTTTGATTCAAGATGTTAAAGAAAAGGAACAGGTAGTAGGAGATGCTATTTCTTGTTCATAAAATGTTTCAGGGGCATTTGTTTTAAATGGTAGGCAACGTTCCAAATATTTCCACATGAGGCGTAACGTCAAAGGGAAGTAGAGACTAATGGAAACTGAGATTTACTAGGTGAAAAGCTGTTCCTGTGGGAAACTTAATAGCCTCCTCTCCTGTTCTCAGCAAAAGGTGGATCTTCTCATCATCTCAAAAAATATACAGGTCAGAATGAGATACTACAGGTGTTTGGCCTTCCCAAGCACTTTGGATTACTTTAGCAATGTGGAGTTTTCCACTCCATGTTTCAGCCAAAATCCAAGTCTGGAAACCAGAGTCCAGTGGGAAGGCTAAGATTTGCATACGGTGATCTTATTTTAAAGTAAGAAAGTTCAGAGTGGTTGTAAATGATGAGGGGAAAAATGTATTTCAAAGTTAAAAAGCTACACTGAATTCTAGGGACAGAATAGTGAAATCTGGCAGCCAACTCTGGGCTCTCTTCAGCTCTCTTCCTGAGGGTCCTCGTTGCCTTCTACTCCCCTCACACACTTCTTGGAAGAGGACAGTTTCTTCCCCGAAGCTTTGAAGAAACGAGTTCAGATACAGAGAAATCTGGGTTACCTTGCTGGCTGAGATCATCGACTAGGATGATGTCCTTGAGGGAGGCCTTTGGGGCTGTGTCCAAAATGCTGTGCACAGTTCTCAGCAGAGTAGACCAGGCTTCATCATGGAAACAGATGATGACACTAGCAGTAGGCAGACTGGAGTCATATTTTTGCTGTAGGCACCTGCATGAGACCAAGTGAGAAAGACACTGGAAACACTGTACAACTGGCTACCTTTTTCTCAGGGCAAAGTTGTAAGCAACACTTCATCAGGGATGGAAAGCAGTTGAAGATCTCAGCTCATTTCCAAGAAAAGGAAGTATTAAGGTGTCCAAAACTGGAATACAAAATGAAAATATGGGAATGACACTATGAAAATTAAAATAAAAAAAAAGGAAAATTTTTCTGTGTTCTGGTGTAGCTTTTTTTTCTGCTCTGGCTGCCTCAAAAAACAGGGCTAAAACAGAAATGGTCCAGAGAGCAAAGAAAAATCAAAAAGACAATTAGACAGAGTAAAGAGGGGGATAAAGCAAGTCAGTCAACCTCTACCAATTTCCACATTTTTGCAAGCAACAGAGAAAAGAACAAACTGAAATGCTGTACCTTTAGCAAATAAAAAACCTCATCTAAACCTCATCAGGTGCACTACCTGACCAAGATCCTAGTGAATGGAGCCAACACCTCAGTCCTTCACACGAAAAAGATGGATCCTTACATGGACCATGAATACAAATACATACACATTTAAGAAGTAAATGTATTTTCACTATACATTTTCTGAATGTTGCTTTTCCCAATGCAAATAAGTCACTAATGAATGCGGCTCCCAATAGGGCAGATTCTCTTCATACCATTCTCTGCTATAATTTTACAAATCCAGGAGCTGACACAACCTACTGCAAGACACCTACTTGCATGGGTCACCTTATGGCATTCCTAGAGATGCTTGGGAGAGCAGCTGGAGCTCCTCAATTTTCCACAAGGCCAAGATTTCACCCGTGACATTGAAACAACTTCCATCAAAATTACCATGAATTAGATGCTGCTTTGACAACTCAAGGATTTGAAGATGAAAAACACTTCCTTTTCATCTTCAGAGAAACTGCATATGAAAAATATAAATCCTCATTAAACATTAGCTGTTTCATAAATGTAAGCAAAGGATAAACATGAATCATGTTCATGACAAAAAGTGTTTTCTGATGTACCAGTCCTAGCTCAGAGACACAGGACATGCTATCTTGGTGTTAGGATGCACATTTTCCAGAAACTGCCTTCAAATGCTCATTGCAGAAATGCAAAGACTGTGTCTATATGTCTGCCTCACTTACATTAGATCAGCTTTGCTCACATTAGAAAATACATTTTAAAATCTTTTCATTTCCCAAGAAACAGTCGTTCAGTGCCCTAACTCAATCTACAGCAGCAAGGAGCTACAGATTTGAGTGAACGTGGCCCATTGTTATTTCAGCACTTTTGTATTGCCAAGCAAATCCTTATCCAGATTTTACAGTGGTTGCTAAACAATTAGCTATTCGGCAGACACTCATGTAAGTGATATAATTTTAATGTTGCTATGCTTACTAGCATTTTACTTTATGCTTCCTTTCATGGACTGAGGCCCTATGCTGCTAGACACTGCCCAGACACAAAGCTGCTAATCATTTAAGAGAATCCGTGGTCTGAATGATTAAATTACAAATATGTACACTTAAATGAATATTTGATACACTTCTGTGACTACAAATTTAAAATGAGCACAATTGTAACAGGGAAAACAGTAAAATTTGTTATAGCTTTTAATAGTTCACATTAGGGTTTCTTTTTTGTATAGACAGGCAAATTTTCTTGGTGATTTTTACACTATCATAAATCTATATTGTCCTTGGTTTACTACATTTAATTTTCTATAATCAATAATGCTGTTTCCCCACAATTTCATATGGGATAATTGTTTCTATTTTCAGCAGGAAGCAGAAAAGAATACTCTCATGACTTTGCAGTGAATATGTTCAACCAGAGGAATCTAGAGGTAATTAAGAAAAGTGAAGGTGTGAGGCAGTCCTTTTGCTACCAAGCAACTTCTAACCAGAAACATTCTATAGACATTAGCACTTATATTTTGTATGATAATATTACAATGTCTCATTGCTAGTACCGTGGCTATAGCAAGAAAATTAGGCTGTTGTGAAATCTTAATTGGAAAAGATTTGAAAATAACTGTACTTGAATACATAACCTTGGTGGCAAGTGCTTAGTTGCCATGGAGATTGGCAAAGACTTGCAATATAGATATCTAATCTTCAGAAAATGCAAAAGGGTACTGGTATACAGAGATACCTTCCCTGTAATTTGGAGCAGTTTCATAGACTGTCCATCAAAAACTGGCATTTCAAAAAATCAGGGCTGTGACTGATACGAGACATAGTGATTTAATCCAGTTTGTGAAAAACAAGGAATTGTCACATGCAGAAATGAACAGAGAGCAATTCTGACACAGCAAAGGCATAGACTCCCACTCACCTTCAGGAAAATGTCTCATTGAGATTCAGCTCCCAACAACACTCCAGTGGAAGCCATGCTTTTGTAATGAAATGTAAAACCTTTGTAGATACATTGTGAGTTTCTTTTGCCTGGATACATTTGACACTCAAGCCCAAGCGACCTTTTTGGGGGGGCAGAACCTCCATGGTAAAAGTCATAATGGCAGACTTAATTTGGGTGTCCCAGAAGGATGTCAATTGCAGCTGGACCCATTGTTAGCAAAAAGCACTTTGAGGGATGAAGGTACCTCAGGATAAGCCTTTTTTGCTGTGAAGAATTTGCTGTCCAATTTCAAGTGAAATGAGAGAGACTTAGTCCATGGAGCTAACTCACTGAAATGTCTCTACTCGGTTGGCTTCCATTAAATAATAACAGACATTATTATGAACACTATTCAAACAGAATAGAGACATAGACAGTCTGATTCTGGGTCACTCATTTTACACTGCTGTAAAACTGGACTGACATAGTGGTGTGCCAGGCCTCTAGACTAAATTACGCCTAAAACATACTGTTGCCATTTGTGTATTGTGCCATAATATGTGCTCACAGGGTCACAGGTTATTCCAAGTTGGAAGGGACCCACAAGGATCATCTAGTCCAAGGGACAGGACTGGCTTAGAGATATGGCTTTGCTGCAGGTTTATGGTCTGGATTTAGATCAGCCTCACATGGTGAGATCTGGGGTTTTGGTCTGGGCTCTGTAAACTGTGGTGTTGAGAAATCTTTAGGCTGTAACTAGTCAGACTGCAAAATCCATCCTAGAGCTCTGAGACCATGGCTTAAATCTTGCTGAGATTAGTGTTAACTAAACCTGTCTCTTATTGGATGGTCCTCCAGCTGCCAAAGTAAAACTGTTTCTTGGCTCACATCACATGCAGTAAACCAGGGGTTGTCATTCTTCCTTTGAACATTACGTAGTTCAAAGAGCTGCCAGTGGCACATGCCAAAAAATAACTGAAATAGTATCAGTATCTCATTATTTAATGGAATTACGCAAATTAACACTGAACCTAGTCACCAAGTAGAGAAAATACTGTTTTATTTCTCCCCCTTTCAGACTATGTCCTTAAATTAGAGCTGCCAGCTGTCTTTAAACATGTGAAAATGAACTCTAGAAAGGAAATTTATTCTGTGTCTTACTTAAAATGTTTTCTGTTGCCTCTGTCCACTATGTCCTGGGGGCAAGAAATAAAGATACCCACCCACATATCTTCTGTCTCCCCTGGGCAAGGAAGCACGTCACAGAATCATTTAGGCTGGAAAAGATCTCTGCAATCATTGTGTCCAAGCTATGATCACCCCTTTGTCCAGTCTTTCCTTAAACACCTCCAGGGACAGTGACTCCACCACCTCCCTGGGCAGTTCATTCCAATGTTTAATCACCCTTCTTGTGAAGAAATACCACCTAATATCCAGCCTGAACATCCCGTGGGGCAGCTTGATAGTCAATACACCTCAGATCCTTTCTAAGAAGTGTGGAGAGCTGCCTCTCCTGGCTTGCTGGGGCAACTGACTCTAGTCTCCAGGCTTCAAAAGTAAGACTTGTTGGCAGTGACCAAGTACGTTGGCTGCTGCCAGGTATGGTGGTGCTGGCCGCTTTGATCAGACACACCAATATCTGCCCTCCTCCCTCCCAGGAGTTTAATTTCCATGCTTGTCACAGAATCACAGAATATTCTGAGTTGGAAGGGACCCACAAGGATCACTGAGTCCAGCTCCTGGCCCTGCATAGGACCGTTCCCAAGAGTCACACCATGTGCCTGAGAGTATCATCCAAACACCGCTCGAACTCTGTCAGTCTTGGTGCTCTGGCCACTTCCCTGGGGAGGTTGTCCCAGTGCCCAGCCACCCCCTGCGTGAAGAACCTTTTCTGATACCCAACCTAAACCTCTGCAGGGCATTCCCTCAGGTCCTGTCAGTGTTTGCCAGAGAGAAAAGGGAACTACCGGGTCACTTTTATTCTAAAAGATCTGACAGCACCGACTCAGTACTTTATCACTTCGCAAGCTCCCGGCCCATCACAGCCTTGGCAGGTGGGCTGAGCCCAGGGCCTGGCCGAGGAGGGCATCCGCCTTTCCCGTTCGACCGTGGGGCGAGGATTCCCGCACGGATGGACGGACGGACGGACGGACAGACGGACAGACGGACAGACGGACAGACGGACAGGCAGCGCGCCCGGCCCTGCGGCACCTGCGGCGGCAGAGGGCGCCGGCAGAGGGCGCTGCCGCCCGTGCCCCTCCGGGAGCAGCGGTCGCTCGGCTGCTCTTCTCTTTCCGACCCAACCAGCCGAAGCTGTCCCCTCGCACTCCCGCCCGCCTCCGCCTTTGCCGCCCGTCGGCTCCCGAGGGCTTGAAACACCTCCGCAGGGAGGCTGGGAGCGTCCCCGGCTCTGAGGAACGGGGTGTGTTCCCCGCGCACCGCGGGGAAAAGCGCTGTCCCGACCCGGGGCGAGGAGCTTGATAGGAACGACGCGGGGTTAGAGGAGCAGAGGTGCGGGGTTAAGGGGGGGGAGGGGGGGCGGGGAAAGAAACAGGTTTTCCCCCCGAAGTGAAATAGGATGTTTTACTTACAACGGGTGTCGTACCTCAGGCAGGTCCCTGCGCAGCGGGATCCGCTCGCTGAGCCCCTCGTTAAAGCCGTGCGTTTCCAGGCCGAGCGGCCGCTCCCCCGCGGCATCCCCCGGCCCAGCCTGCAGGGGAAGGGACAGCGGCAGGGACTCGCCGTCCCCCGCCGCCCTCCCCTCCGGCCGCCTGCCCTGCTGCTTCACCACGCGATAGCCCTTCCTGGCCTTGCTGTGGTTCCTTTTGCCGGTGGGCGACACGACGGCCACGATCAGCTCGTCCTCCCGCAGGGAGATGAAAGGCGATAGACCGTCCAAAGGGTAATACTGCTGGTTCTCCTCCTGGGTCTCCAGCATCTCTTGGGTCTCCGCAAAGTCCATTTGATAGCCCTCCCGGGGGTTGAACTCCACGGGCTGGAAGGTCCCTTCCTTGCTTTGGTTGCTGGGTGGTGGATTCAGCGTTGTAACCATCAGCAGCAAAAAGCCCAGCATCAGAAACAACAAGAGAAACTGCAGCTTACGTGATCCATATCTGCACTTCTTCCTCAAGAACATGCTGTTGGTGACAAAATGATACAGATGGTCATGTTAAATACCGCTTCGGTCTTCCTCAAATTCCAGTCCTCGGGTTGCACAAAAGCCCTGGTTTTCACTATCTGCCAAGAGGATTTTTTCGCTCCCCTTACATTTCACGGATGCCGTTTCATGCTTTCCTCTCTATTTACAGAAAAAATACGACATTCCTATTATTATTGTACTTACTGTATTAAAATGTAGCATGGGTCCAGCGAGGTAAAATAGATCCTTTATACAGACTCCCGGCTTAGTTAGGGGAGCACATGGTTTGCTGATTAAAAGAGTAACTAAAGCTTTGATTTTTTTTTTCTCCTTTTAAAATTCTAAATCGAAAGAAATTCCATTTCTTATAGTTTCCTTCCCGAGCAGATCCTGCTTCTTCAAAGTTTCCACTTGCTGCCTGGCTTGAAGCGCTGTATCTCTGAAAGCAGATCTGACAGCTCTCCCCCATTCAGAGGCTTCAACTTAACTGTGATCAACAGATGAGAACTAGTCGGTGCCTGACTTTGTTTCGCGCATAACTACGGCACTCAGTCAGGAAGCACTTTGCCAGACATAATACAGAGCAATGTGTGCGTCTTTCTCTTGGTCCTAATGCCCTCACTGTGCTTGTCCTATCAAATCAAAACTTTGCAAAAGCTCTACGAGGTGAAATACAAGAAGCAACACATTGTATTAGTGAAGAAATCAAGGCATGCCATGGAATGCTGTACTTCTGAATAGCTGTATTAAATAGAGAATGCTGTACTTCTGGATAGCTATATTAAACTGAGAATGCTCAAAGCAAGAAGCAAGAATTTTATAAACTGAATAAAAGATGGAGTGCACATGTTTTATTTAAGGTTAGATTTATTCATATGACAATGTGTTAGATGGAGTATATTTCGCATCCAATAAATATTTACAGCTGTAGGGATTTTAACACTGACATAAGGGTGCCAAATTATCACCTGGCAGGCTGAAGTTGTCTCCTCATCCATAAATTTAGTATTGCAGGGCAAGCAGCACTTCGAGTTTTCCTTAGTCCAGGAATAACATGCAGAAAGACTGAGGTGGAACAACAACCACAGACACTGAGAGAAAGCAACAACTTCTGTGATTAAAAGGGGAGCTCAGTCTCTGAGGTCTGTTGGCTAATATTGCTGGCAAGGGTGCTGCTGGGCATGGACTGTGGCATTTTTTCCTGTGAGATGGATGCTTGTCCAATGGGAGAAGGGGTGGGACAGCCCACACGCTTCAGTATCACACGCCTCTTGCTCTGGCAGAGATCAGGGATGGACGTAACTCAGGTGTTGCCAACCCTTTTGATGATGGGGCTTTGGATGTGGTGTTTTGCATATCCTATAATATTTGATGAGCAGAAAGCTCCAGCTTCAGGAGGCATGTGTACTGGAGAACTTCCACACATACTTTTTTTAAGCACATTTCTAGACATGATAGCTAAAAGAAAAGCCAGAAGACAAGAATGCAGTATACTCTGAAGGGGACTGTGTCTGTTCTGTTTTTACTTTCTTCCCTGTTACTTACTTCCCTCTAAAGTGTTCTGTACGTTCAGCCTGTGGTTCCTGGTAGACAGCTCCCAAAAAATTGAAAAGGAGAGGATACCTACTTTCAGATTAAAATGAGTGATAACCTTCAAAAGGAAGCATGGTATAGAGCACCCTAAGACAGCTGGAGGCACTGAGTGTCTCTCACTTCTGTGTGTACTCCCCTGACACAGAATCCCCTGGGGTAGCATGACTGGTCTGCTGTGTCTTGGCACCTTCCCTACCTCAGCTGTTCTTTAAAAGATACAAAGCTGTTTAATCATAGTTTGGGTAGAAGGAAGATTGAGCCAATATTTTGATACTTCACCATTTTATGTCTCTTCCTTTTTTAGCTTAAATTCACAGAAAAGTAACATCCCAACCCAAATTTCAGCCCTGAGAATATTACTCTTTTTCCTACTTTTCATAGAGAAAAAAAAGTGTTTGTGGTCTCAGTTCAATAGGGAAGCAGCACACATTTGCATTTTAAAAAATCTGAGTTCAAAAGCATTTATTTAAATACAATATATGTCAGCCATAGAAAGACAAAATTAAATGGAAATAAAGATACCTGTCCAAGGCACTCTGCAAAAAGCTGGCAGTAGCAACTTGCAAAAGGTTCAGTTCCACAGAGTCCCATTATCAGGCATATGGAATAAAATAAAATAAAATTAAAAGGAGAAACTTAAGAGTGCATGGAATAACTGGGAGAAAGGATTAGTGGCTTTTTTTCTTTTTTTTTTTTTTAACTTTCCTGGGCTATCCAGGTATTTTGATTTAATTTAATTGATATTTTTTGTCCTGGGTAAAATATTTTAACCAGATGCTGTAACTACTCTGATCAAGATAATTCTAGTCTGCAGTAGTGATTGCTGTATAAATTCTGTCCTAGTACGTTCTATGTTGCTGAGAAAATCCACCTGGGTCACTCATGCAGATAAGTTTCAGCTACAGATGAAAAGAGACCAAATGAACAAATTTACAGAAATCTTATAGACACTTTGGGGACAGAGCTGATAGGTAGGATTATTACTGAAACATATGCATATGGAATCCAGCCTTTTAATACATACTGACAGTTTTAACAAAGAAGAAGTGAACAATTACAGAAGATGTTTGTCAGTCTAGTCTCTTAAACGTACAAGTATAAAACACTGGGTGGCACACTTCCAGCAGCTTCTCTTCCCTCTTCTGCACAATGAGTTTCCCGAACATCTCCCATCAACCAGTTTTCCAGCCTCATCTCTTAAAACTGTGATTTTCCACCACCACCATGCAAGAGAGGTACTACCTTTCCAATAGATGAACATTTAAGTATCTGAAAGGACATATCTTGTTTGCAAAATGCATTTGAAGAACAGCATCACTTTCGTATCACCTCCCTACCTGGAAGTCAGTAAGATGACATCCATGGCATTTTCCTTCTGCATAATGAAGAGTAGGCTCTTCACTGGGAAACAGAATGGATTGCTCCTCCTGCCTAGTTCTGGGGAATTTCCTCTCCTAGGAACCTGGCTGTGCATCTTTTGATAGAAGAGGAAGGAGCACTGATGTCCCAGGCTCTACTGTCAGACCTAGAGCCATTGTCTTCTTGTTGAGGTCCATCCTTTTGCATGCTACTTCATGCAGGTGGGCTAGGAAGAGGCTGCCCATGAAAAGTATTGTCCTTGGACTGCTGTTCTACTCCAAACGCTAGAGCTCCTCAGTCAGTGGAAAGGAACATGTTACAGGTTGTACCAAATATATCAGCAATTGTTCTAAAAAAGGGCCAACCATCAGTGTCAGTGTTGACCAGTGGCAATTTTGGGTTGACTTGTTGGCTGTTCAACCCATGCAAGCAAGAACTGAAAGGCTTGTGTTCCTACCAGTCCTGCTCAGGCACACCCAGTTGTGGAAAGTATAAATACCTTTGGAAAATGCATTCTATTCCATTCTTTTAGAAAATATTCACCATTCTTTACTATTGTAAATTTTGCTCATTAATTGCCAAGAACTAGAACATGAAATCAAATTTAGGTCTTATCACAGAATCACAGAATCACAGAATATTCTGAGTTGGAAGGGACCCACAAGGATCATCGCGTCCAACTCTTAAACCACACCACTGCCTCCCTGTCAGGAATCGAACCCCCAGTCTCCTGCATGAGAGACGGGGACAATCACCACTGTGCTCAAGTGGATTTCTTAATCCTTAATTCAAAAAGTATTAGGAAACATAGTTGCCTTATCCAGAGTAATGAACCTTTCAGTCAGTGTTCTGTAGCTGTTTGTACTTACCCTTTCCTCCCCACCTCATTTTGGCTTGCATTTTTGTCCAAACCGTTCCTCACCACATGCTTGTTAAATATTACGTGACACGTTATGTTATCCGTACATGAAGAAACAACACATATGTTCAACATGCAGAGCCCATGTTTAACTGCCAGGAAAACAACAAAGCAAGAACAAAACCAAGGCTGGATGGAGCAGAGTGTGTGGACAGGTTGTTAGTTACTCTTTAATAAACATCTTGGATTGATTTACACTCCTATGCCAAAAGCACATGTGCCACTTCCATTTAAAGACTCAACACAGAGCAGCACTCATGGTTTTGGAGCCGCATGTATTATGTGCCACAGCTCTTTGTGCATTGTAACAATGGCTTTATTTGAACAGATGTGGAGAAAGTCAATGCATAAAATGAGACCTATTACATGGTGCACAGGATTTGTGGTGCTTTCATAATCAAGATACTTTCCCCATTCTTCCCAGCATACAATAAGAGATATATTTCTAGATCATAAAAAGGCACAATTTGTTTGCAGGTGTTGCAGATGTTTTGTGTGCTTGGCATTGTAGCAAATACTGCTCATTCAGTTACATTTTCTAATAGCAAGTTGATAATGAACTATAACGAAGTTCTGTGGAACTTGTTTGATTAAAACTGTTGATCACCGGCAGAGATTTTGGTATGAGCATTGTGATTTATAAGATGTTTGCCAACCTGTCAGTGAAGGAAAAGCAGCTGAAATTGCCCTTTTACAAGATTTTTACTCATAAATCATGTGGCAAATAGAAAACGAAGCATTGAAGCCACGGATCTTTGCACTGTTTTGCAAAAACAATTCTATGAGCATGAAGGTCAGCCACATCTGACGGAAAGTAGAGGAAATATATATCACAGGAGGGACAGCTTCTGGATTTACTGTACCACAGACTTTGACTAACTCAGAATTTATAGTTCTCAGGACTTTATGGGCAGTATTATGCACTCCATGCCCCAAACCAGCCTCCAACACAGGCTTAGACAACTACTTGCTACCTGTGAGGGGTGGGACTACTGATCATTATTAACCCAGCTAAAAATGACACATCTGAACTGCTGTGGGTAATACACCGGCCATCACTTGTAGTGATCACAGGCCTCTTGCAGTCAACCACTGTTAATATCCTCAAGTTGGAGAGGATTCTGTGTATCTTAAACTTCCAGTATCCCAGCCTGAGGTAATTTGAATCCAGCTTTGAACTGGTTGTGACTATTTTATTGTCAACTAGAAAATCATCCCTCATTGACCATAAAATCTAGCCCACCATTAGGGATAGTGGGACAGGTTCTTTGCTGGCTTAATTGCTGTAGCTTTGCAGGTAGAAATGGAAATAAAAGGGTTTATTCTTTCAGGGTGGCTGGCCTGGCCTCTTTGGCTTTAAAAATGAAACAAATGAGGTAAGGGAAATTGATCCCTCATGTAATATTAACAACATCAGTAGAGCTACTTCAAGGATAAATTCAGGCCTGTAGGTGGAACATCAGAAGAGGAAATTCTCCACAGTGGGTTCCCTCTGGGAATTTCTGCCTGTAGAGTTCCATCTATGGCTGGAAATTTACTTAATTTCCACAGAACAGGCCATGGATCCATTCACAAACAAAAATCTCTAGAAATCAGAGTGATGCCAAAGAAATCCACAGCAAAGCCTTTTTTCCCCACCAAGTACTCTTCTGCTGGTGGGCAGATCTAACTTCACATCTCTTCTATTTCTTTCTACATATACAGGCAGTACATAAACAGCGTATGTTTCTCTAAATACAAACAACATTTAAAAGTCACAGTAGTAGTATAGAGAGGTTATCCCCATAATAAGTATTTTTAGTTAAAATTGTGTTTAGTGTAAAGACAACTTTATATGGCTCTGGCATCTCTTGGCGTATTTAAGTGCTGAGTGACATACAGCTACATAACTGACTGTTCCTATTTCAGTGCAGTGGTCATCCACATCACCTAAGCTGGCAATTACTTTCCCCCCCCCCCCCTTCCTGAATAGTTACACACTTGCATCTAGCTGATATAATAAATAGCTGTTCTTCAGTTACTTGCTGAGTATTAGGGATTGGATTCATCAGGGAAGTTAGCAGAGTTGATGAGAAGAAAATATTCAATGATAGTGTGAAGAGCCAATGATTTCACTGTTGCTGGGTTTGGTTAAGAGATGAGTAAAGCCTGAGTTAAGTTATTGCAGGTGTGCAGCTTAATGATATGCAGCTGGGTAGCAAGTGCACATAAATTCAGAGCACAGAGGGTATGCTGGGGAATCCTGTAATGGTGGAGCAGCTGAGGAAAGTGGGTGGATGTGTGAGGTAAGGCTACAATAAGTATTGTTTTTCTGTGGTTTCACTTTTAATGTGAAGAAAATACAGAGCGAATGAAGGTATGCTATGTTAATATTGCAGGTATATGAGTGGGACCTGACTTCTCTGTGCATCTCCCAAACAAGACTTATATTCTTTAACTATCTGGTGAGACAAAAGTGAGAAATACTCTGTTTTGCAAGCTTGCTGCCCTTATTATTTTTTTTTTCTAAAATGCTAATTAAAAGATACATTACATTAGTTAGACTTAACACTGAAGTCATTATGCATCTCAGCTGTGTACATGTAAAAGCTCCCTTTCAAGAACAAAGGCCTGGATTCCTCCTCCCCTTTCTCTCCACTTTGTTGAAGTGAAGCTCATGAGAGAATGGATATTCTATAAAATATGCGATATTGTATTTTGATGTAGATCTTGAAAATGTTTGTTCAAGAATCCAAAACAAACTCTTCTTTTTTTTTACATGCTTTTCTTTACATTTGTTTAGGATCATCAATATTCACATAGAGTAGATAAAAATTAAATGTAAAGTAGTTAAGGTGTTCTAGATAAACTAGATTTAGCTCAGATATGCATATGCACTGTCTCTGATATCTGTGGCCTACATATTTAAGAACAAGATTGAATTTAAGGCTAAAGACAGAAAGGAAACAGTGTCTATGTATGTGTATAGAACTTCAGTCTCTGTATATATTATAGATGTGTGCTATACACATGATAATATAAATATATAAGATTAAAAAACCTGCTCTACTCTCATGACACATGCATCCATTCCCACATGGATTTTCCTACTGTCCTGTCCTTTGTACTCTGGTTTGTGGCAGCATTACTAAAGAAAAGGAGTAAACCAACTGCTGAGGATGTCTCCTTTCTTGCCTTTTTAAAACCTACAATAAATAAAATGTCCTATTTGCATCCTTTTAGCAGTATAGAACTGAATTCTGTTCAGCTGAATTAATTATATCACTTAAATATTTTGATATACTTTAAATCTTGCTGTCTATATACATTTTTAGTTAATACTGACACTGTGAAGTTACTCAGTAATGTCTAGAACTTAGAGAACCTTACTTCCATTTTGTGACACCCCTTCAGGTTTGTTTTGGATCAGCTGTTTTCTCTGTCTTAAAATAGAAGACCCAACCACCTTGATTAAGGAAGTCTGCTAAGGGACATGAGACCCCTTTTGTTTACAGTCTCATGAAAATATCTGCACATTGGCAAGCTATTAAAAAGAATTACAGGGTGGAAGGAAACAGCAAGACAACTGAGATATGTGTTAATTTACTACATTCCCTGTACAAGTCTGTGTTTCCAAAGGAACCGCTCTGGTAGAAAGGAAAGGAGTGTGCTTTCCAAACATAGCCTTTCAAGGAGGTGAGGCATAGAGCTACACAGGACACTTGTTACAAGAAAAGCCTCCTCATGTCTGTAGTTTGCAAGAATACTCTGCATCATTTTCTGAGCTTTCTTTTATTCTTAACAGAAACTTTGGCAAGAATGGGGATTTTGGAACCCCGGTTGTAAGAACTAGGATTGTCATAACAACAGGTTAAATCTCTAAAACTTCTGACTTCTTGGCAGCTTAGTAAAGAGGCAGAGGTGGTGGAAGGGTAGAGGCTGTGGTCACTACTGACTACCAAATAAGAGGCAATAGGAGCAGTCATGAACTTTTTTATTCCTGTGATCACAAGCAAGACGTGTTGTTAATAGACATAACTTGGTCTGTTAGAAGGTTTCTACAAAAAATACCATGTATAGGTTGTTGAGGCAGGGATTTTTGACTGTCAAATGCCAGGAGAAGTGCTATCATTTGTCTAAGTCTAGATATGCTTTGAGCTGCACAAGAACCAAATTGAGATATGTAACTGAAAATATATTCCAGTGGTTTTTTTCTGTTTGTGACTGAAGTAAAAGTTTTCTTCTCTCTTGCTTAATTCCTGCATATGGCACTAGACAACTATGACTTTTTGCTGACTCCTCTTCATGTTAGGTCTTGATTTGTGTTTTCTTTTTTTCTTTGTTTTGTTTTGGCATTTTGGTTATTATTGGTTGTTTGGGGGTTTTTTTCCGTTTAGGAAAAAGGCTCTCTAGGAATAGATGGGATACTTGGTTTGTGAAGGTGGTTAGCAGATATAGTATGAGAAGCCAGTTGGGTGGTTGATGCTTATGGAAATTGAAATAAATAGTAGAGCTGTTAAATGAGGAGAAAAGGAGGTTGGCTTGGTAATTTCAAGGTTCGTGAGTGCTTCTCAGAAATCAGACTCTTGGCATCTATACAGCTGAGCTTGAAAATGGGAAACAAGCAATTTTGGTGTTGTGGTTTGATGGTGGCTGGGTGCCAGAGATTCACCCACAACCTCTCCTGGAGGAAAAACCTCCTTCTCTTACAACATATGTCATATTCCCTTTTTTCACCAGGAGACAAAGGGGGAACATAGGATAGGGGTAAACCAGGCAAGTTGGTATTTCTGACCAGATCCAGGGTAGGAACCATCTCTCTGCCCTTCCATAAAGTTCTCNCTCAGCCTCTCAACGCAGGTTCTGAACTGGCACCCTACATCTTGCTACTGAGGGTTTTTTCTTCTCTCCCAAATATGTTTATACAGAGACATCTCTATCTCTATAACCTTGAATGCCATGGCAGCAACTGAGGCCCAGGCCACAGCTGAGCTGTTAACCTCTTTGCTGCCAGAGCAGCAAAAAATCTAAACCAGAACATTTGGTAAGAAGAGTACTGCTTTTAAAGGTGAGTACCTGAGGACAGCATCCTGTTTGAAGACCCTGGTGACTGTAGATTTATGTCATGGTGCAGGTGCTAGGAACCTGGCCTGTCCTTTTGCTAGCTGTAATGTGTTTTTTTCATTGAGTTTTGGGACACTGTTTCATGAAATAATAATTCAGAGATTCTGTACCAAAAGGAAAAAAGATGGAGGAAATGTTTCAGTAGAAGTTAAAAAATGATCCTGCAGGCTTCTCAGAACTTTTCCTGTGTAAAGAATATCAGCATGCAGGCAATGGTGATCATTGCTAGAATTGTCACGGGAGACTTCTGATCAGGGTCAAAGATGGTGAAAGTTTGGCACTGCCACATCTGAACCCAAATGCACCAGTCCATGGCCTAGTCAAGACCAGCATCAAGCTATGAACTCTACTAGATCATCTCAATCTATTAACTAACTGTGAAGACACAGTACACTGGTATCTCCATACACCTGTTTAGAAAGACTGACCTATAGTTCTGAAGCAAACAAGAAGCTGTACACCAAAAGCTGGAAGAGTGGCTTACATTTTAGGAGGAATTCTCCAAACCAGAAAATAAGTGAGTGTGTATGTTCAGGGGATGCCATTAGACTTCTGGAAACTGTCATTCAGCAGGTATATGAGCAAAAATAACAAGCCTTTAAGGCGGTTTCAATAAAGTGTGCTTTACAGCACCTTTCATCTTCAAAGAATGAACCAAATTTATTGTTGGTATAAACCTGTGGGGACCAATGAAGATGAAGAGGGGAGTGCAGTTACTCCTTTACTAATCAGGGTCATGATTCCACAGGACTACTCTTTTGTACTATGTCAGCAGCTACGTACTACAAAATCTGTGAGGCTGCAGTACAAATTTAGCTGTAAAAGGCAAACTGAGTCTTGTGACTGCAGAGTTAATGGCCATCATTAAATACAATATATATGCATAGCTGCAGTATGTGTCTTTTACCAAGATTCTGGAAAGATCAGCTGAGTGACTACCGAAGTGTAAAATTTATACTTTATCTCAATGGCTCTTTTTATTCCTACTTCATACAGTATGAAATTCTGTAGGTCATATTACAGACAAAACTGCACTTCATTCTCTCTCTCCCTCACTTGCATAGCATCACTTTTGGTGTGGTACATTCCTTGACAGTATAGAAGCTGTCAAACTTGAAGTTAGGGAAGGTGAAATACTGGACATGATAGAGGCATCCAAAAAGAAACAATGCATTTATGCCTCTTATTAAGCAGAGGTCTTTGGAAATGAGGATACAAGCAAGCTGATGTTTCAGCAGTGTACAGAGAATGTCTTCCATGTTGCCTTAGTCATTTTATGTTGTGGAAAGGGCATGAGGCCAATATGTGAGGCTAGGTGTGGGTTTTCCCATTGGCTCTACATACTGGAAGTGCAAGCTAATGCATACTGCTTGGCTTCTGCAAAGAATTTCAAGGATCCCCTCTTTTCTGAGCAAGCTTTGGCAAACTCTGTCTGCATTCTGCCTCTAAATTCTTCTGTACTCATTTTACTTTACAGAGAACTCCATTCAGACTACTAATAACTGGCAAACTAATATACTAAAATGTGTCAGATGTGACTTATTTCTGTTACACCTCTGATGTTCCATTTAGAGGGGAAAAGGAAAAAACCTTAGGAACACTAGCAAAGCAAAGAATGAATTTAATATTAGGTGCTTTGATGCATATGCAAAACCATTCAAGGTAGATGTGAAGCTGTTTATTACTACAATATTTCAATAGTTTGTGGATGGGATTCTGTAAGCAAACTACTGATCTTGTTTCATTTGACTTGGATGAACTCTTAATGGAACAACTCTTGTACATGTAGAAATAGCTGTTTAATGTGGGAGTTCTTGCAAATACTTGACGAAGTTCTATTTTAATTGCAGAATCATGCAGTAAGGGCAGATTCCAACATTCCCTTTCAAATTATGTTCTCAGAGCTTAATTAAAAAATTAATGGATGGACATTTTCTGACATGGAAAAATTATATACCTACATATAAATAACAGGTGGTATATAGTTCTTAAATACTTATAAAACACTTAACCTAGTATGGCAGTGTATTGCACCAAGCTTTTTACTATATGGTAATTTGTCTCTGACTTGTTCAGGCTCTTTGGTTTCGTGAAATGATCATCTGCTCTTGGCATATAAACATCACAAAGAGCAGTAACCAGGAAACACATATTGGTGTTATGATAAATGCAGAGTAAGTGACCAGGAATTCCTTTGAAAGCTGTACAGAACACTCTTGCTCTGTAACAACACTGTTGCTCTGTAACAACACTAGGGCATATTCTTTGTGCTGTGCTCTATGTGTGGAGGGGAGGAAGGTATAGTGGTTTAGCACACCCCTTGAAAGTTGCTTCAGAAAAATGTAGTGAATGCTGACAGTGCCCTGGAAACCGCATGAAGCGGCGATATGAGGAGGCGTGGATTCTTCCCCCCTCCTCCCATGTAGCCTTTGCTGGTGGATCACTCACTTATGCATTTCCTACATTTCTGTCTGTTTAGATTTTCACTTTCCCCAGATGCGATCTGTGTTATAATCTGTATTCACACAGCATAAAGGTAGCTGTGTAAAGCCTGGTGTTACTGTGAACAGCAAACTGAGGTGATGCTTCAGGGTGGAAGCTGCTCGTAGCTTGGATCAGGATATCATACCTTGAGTCCCCAGTTACAGTTGTGTAGCATCAGACATATTAATAACCATAATGAGGCCCTTTTGCAAAGCTGTTAAAGAAAGTAACCTTGCTGCTAGATGTAGATGGAACTGATTGGTGTAAACTCCTGTAACTTGAGTGACAGATCATTCATAAGAGGAAAATTTACTGGTGGAATGAGTGTTCAGCCAGAATAGCCTTTCTATAAAGAGGCTCAAAATGGCTAGGATGTCTAGTAGTGGATAAGCAGGATAGTAGATAAGCAGGATGAGTGGATAGGAGGATAAGAGATTTGTCTGTTAAGCCTCTGTGGGTTCTTCAGGATGTGGGCTCACTAACTCTAGGGTAAAGAGTGCTGCAGAAAGAGCTTGTGATACATTGTTACTCAGCTCAGTGTGGCTGTTAACATCTACAAACAAGTACTTGTTCCCCTCCAATATTTAATTATTTCCTTACTGTTCACTGTATTTTTTAAAGCTTTTATATGGATAAAAGTGATGTTCACAAGTAGTCGGTATCCTTCAGACTTACTAATAAACTTTCACCCCTTCCAATAGGACAGTCTATGCTGTTGCTTAAAAAAACTCCTAATAGTACAGCACTAGATAATGTACAGTGAAATAACATAATTTATACAGAGATTGTGATAAAAATTCCTAGGTCTGTGTCATCACAGGCACTACCTCTCATGAGACGGCTGTGAAGTTTGCTCCTCCCTCCTGGAGATAGGAATGACTACTACAAGACTATCATCTCTTCTGTCTCCTGACAGGCTTTTGTATAATTGTATAAAACAGACTGTCCCATGCTATCTTCTGGTTCCACTGAGCTGAATACAAATACACAGATTCCCAGGCTACCTCAACTCCTCAGATACTCCACAGTTTCTGGCATGGTATGGAGTGATGAAGGACTTCTGGTATGTGAGGGTCTTGCCATTGTCTCCCAGTATGAAATGTTTTTTGAGGAAAAAATATCTGACGTGGCTAAGAGGGCAGCCTCCAAGCTAGGGGAACCTTGATGAGTGGTAATAAATAATGCTGGACACTTTATATTTCTTGATGCAGAGACTGCCTGCAGTGAGGCAGCTATTCATAGACTGAGGAACCGCAGCCTTGGCTTGCAGAGGTTTGTGCCTGTGATACATCCATCTCTGTGATTTATGCTCTGTGTTGAACCCATGGCAGTGGAAATATGAGATATGTGCACTATTGTTCAATAATTGTTTAATGCCAAGGGATGACTGAGGCAGAAGAAGAAGTTGTAAACAAAGGAGTAGGCTGCAGACCTGTTGCCTCAATTGATGTGAGGGCTGTGTTTAGTGAATGGGTATCAGGCCATGTGTTTGAGGCCTATAGCTGTGGTAAACAGAAAATATGGTTTATTTTTGTGGTGGCAACTGTTTAGGCTCATAGAAGGAGATTTGTGATTACTTTTGGAGTTTGGCAATATGCAAAGAGAGGGGCAAACTGGTTGAATCCTGATGAGGACTGTTGCTTCTGAGTCATACCTCTGTCCAGTGTGATGCTCTGTATCTATACTACCTTCTGCTCATCTACACCTTTGTTATCACTATGCACTGCTTCACTTACCCTTTGTCCCCGACCGGCATTCTTCAGCTCTGTCTGTCCTGTGTGGTGGAGCATGGATGGATGGAGTTGAACTCTGAAAGCAAGGGAGTTAAGTGTTATCTGCTCAGCTGAACATCCCTGGCCTTGTGCAAAGCACCATGGCTGTCTTATTCCTAGCTTGTTGAATATGGGGAGGTGGTGTGGAAGCTGTTAAGATGGCCTCTTAGTGTTGTGGGTGTGGCTTTCTGTGCTACCAAGAAGCAGTATTTAGCTTGTTTTTTGGTTTTTTTTCTTCTGACCCAGCAGTACCCAGGTTTATGGTGTTCAACGCAAATGCATGCATTTGTAGTTGTAGCAGCAAGGAAGGAGGGTGATCTGCAAGATGTGGTTTCTCTAAAACCTACATGCAGCTGTGCTGCTGCCAGATGTGAACCTGTAAGTGCTAATGTACAGGTCAGAGATAGTAAGCTTCTATCTAGCCCACATGTTGTGCCAAAGGGTTTCTGTTGTGGGCATAGTGAATACACTGTGGGCACTTGATGTGTGCTCATGTCTCCATTCAGTGTTGATGGATAGGCTTGGGCCGAGTGCTTCTTCTGACATACGTTTAACAATCTTTCACAATTCTCTGCCCAAACAGACCATGATGCAACAATATCATAGTTGTGTATGAATAGGAGTTAATCTCTTCTAAGTTGTTAATACACTATATTAATCTCATGTGGTCAATATAGTCAAACATATTTTGAAGTTTTCTTGCTTAACAAAGGCTTGTCATGACTCTTCTGCTTTGGAATGTAAGGCAAATCTAGGAGCTGCCACTATCTCTTTGGATACAACAATAAAGACTCAAACACAATGAAACTGGATCCAAGCTACAAACCTAATTAGAAGTCCAGGTTTGTTCAGTCAAATACTGTTTGAAATTATACTTACTACAAGTGCTTCAATCATGTAAAATCTGTAAAAACAGAGAAGGGTGGTGAGGAAAACAATTTTGAATCTCTCTCATCTGGCAATGAGCATCTAGCTAGAGGAGCATGTGTTTCATAGTATATATTCTGTTTGCAGAGAGATGTATTGAAGTGCTTTCAAAGTTAATCTAATTGCAAATTAAGTCAAAATAAGATTATAATAGTGAAGGTAAGCATTTTCCTCTTACAGGGATTCCTTCTTTTAGGGAACTTTTCCTGGAAATGCTGTTTCAAATGAATACTAAACTCCCTGAACACATTTTTGTTGGTTAAGGATTCAGTCTGCATCCACATTAGCGTCTGGAAGTCTTTCCTTTGTTTTCAGTGGATGTGAGACCAGGTATTAACTTGGAACTCCAAGGTTGCAGACAAATCATGTTCTGTGCATCACCATTGGCTTGTCTGCTCTTATACTGGGAAGAATGCACCTTTATTCCTTTTGCTTCTTCCGAGCTCATGTAAGTCTTAGAGTAAAGGGGGTTTTCTCGTGGTTTTGGGGGCTTTTGCTTTCTTGGTTGTTTTGTTTTGTTGGTTTCTTGTTTGTTTGTTTTCTGGAATATGAGTCTATATTGCCCCTCTGCTGTTCCTAGAGCATGATACAATGGACGTGTTTCTGAATTGACTTCAGACTGCTCTGAGGACAAAGCAACCATCTCTACATGTTCTGCACTACTTGCTGTTGTACAGAATTTGTCAGAAATTAATACTGCAGAATATCCCTGTGTACTTTGCCCTGTGGAAATGGACAGGAATATTTGTCTCATCACTTGCTGCCTAGTGGGACTCTCCCTCAGGGGAGACTTGAGGCTGCTGTGCTGCTTGAAGAGGGCTCCTCCAGTGAGGTTGCACCCTGCGTCACAATCCCGGCTATGGAACGCTGCCAAACAGGAGATCTGTTCCTACCAGGTCTTTCTCTTAAAACTGAGAACATGCTTGTGTGGTGTTTCTTGAAACAAGCAGGTAAATGACAGTAATGTAATATCCAGATTTATGTGATGCTGAATTCCAGATGCTTTAGAACAATCTAAGGTCCTGTTTTACTCAATTGATCTCTGGGGGCTGCTTTGATATTTATTGTGTGATCTTCTTGTCTCCTCAGGAACATTGGGCATGTTCTTGCTGGAAGTCCACTTGTGCCCTGCCATGCCAGGGTAGATGCCTGACATGGCCTGTTGCTTTATTGCCCATCTTGCAGAACAGATGGCGTTCAGAATGCATACCTGATTCTCGCACAGTTTCTGGAACAAGAATTTTTTTTCATATGCCAAGTTCAGTTGCAGTGGTGTTATTTGTATGTTATTCATAACGATCAAATGTCTGTTTCTTCATAAGATAGATTCTGTGCATATGAAATATCTTTCCCAGGACACAGAGAACTCTTGGGGTTTCTAATCAGATGCAGGATTTCATTTTGCTTTTTTATAGCTTTCTAAATCCTCAGCAACTCAAACATGACCGCAGGTACTCTTGCTTTCAACTTTCTAGCACACGCAGTTGCATCAGGCAACCATCCGTTCTCCACTGGAGTCTTTTAATTTAAGAGTATTAAATATGGGTCACAGTCTCATTCTATATCTTTCATAGTGGGTGCTTCATTCTGGCACATTTTTCCGAGCTTTTAATTGGGGCTAATGGGAATTTCTTGTTGCATTTCTAAATTCAAATTTTATTGCAAATGATTTGGACCCATACTTGTTTAGCTGTAGTGTACTGTTGTAAATAGTCTCAGTTATGCCATGAATAATGAAAATAATTTTCAGACTCACTGCTGTAGTGTAGTCATCTTGTTAATATTTTGCACAAAGGTGTGAGACAAGTACGTAATTTTTTTCCTTACTAATACAAAAAAGTTTGCTCATATTGCTTTTGAAGCAAACATGGGATTATTTAGCGGAGCTGCTCTCTGTTTTGAAGAAGTCTTGCCCTAAGTTCCCTTTGTCTCTCTAAATCCAAAAGTAATCTGTTTCTCTCATGGTCTGGGCTCTGGCTGATTAACATTCTCTGTAATGAAAGTAGGTGCAGGGCATTGACCGGCTCTTAAGTGTTTATCTTCTGGACTTATTTTGCTAGTGTCTCACCTATGCTTAGGTACATCCATGCTGTTTTTAGTCTTTTAGATCAACCAATTTACCTCATTCCTAAGCACATTTAAGAGATGTTCTTCTTTGGGCATGGAATTCTTAGCCTTGCTTCTTCTGTAGGCATCAGGAGAGCACCTGAGAAAAATCAAATCTGGCTTCTCTGCGCTCCCACGTCTTGCCAGTGAGTGTTCTAACTCTTAGGTAGATATTCCTGGTTTAAGCCAGAGAGTTTGAAGACCTACTGCCAAGTGTGGAGTGAAGGAGGATTGGAAAGATGAACTGTAGTTCAGGTTAGTCTGTCATGTTCTCTGAGTTTGATGCAAATATTCTGTATGAAATTGTCATTAGAGCACTCATCTTCTAGCATCCCATGAGACTGCAGTTCACATCCATGGGACCTCATTTGTTGTCTCTCATTTTCCTGTGGAAGATGCAATCCTTGCAGTCCACTCAAGGGGTCATCCCAGCAGCTGCCCTCTCTTCTTGTGTAGTTATTCCTTCTGGAAGGTGGTACATAGCTTTCTCTAGCAAAAGATGGTGTGCTTTCAATGCAAGCCATTATCTCTGGCCACTGTATTGTCTATTACTTAAAGACGTTCATAAAGAAAATATTTTGCTTAGCAAATAAAGCCCCTGGTTTAGGAGCATGGACATGCATGGCTACTACTTAACCAGTTTTGCATATTGACTTTCAGTCTTAGTGTGATTTCTTGGTTAGATTTTGCCAAGATTAAAAACATTCTTTAAACTTTGCTGCATTGACGAACATGACAGTGATACTTGTTTTAGGTGTGCATCTTAACTGGATGGGTTTGACCTGTGGAAGGCAATCGGTGAAAATAACTCTGCAATGAATCTTTAGACCATAGTGAAAATCAGCACAGAGGAATGTTTTTCTGATCTGGAGGTTTCCATATTATGTCATAGAGGTGATGAACTGTCTGGAAGGACAGCTGTTCTGGGATATAATCTTCTTGATTTTGTTTATATAAGAAATCATAATTGGCTGCATCTAGTCCTTATTGCTTCCATTCTAAATGGCTCAGTGCTTCATCCCACTATGAAAGCCTGCTTGTGCTCAAATATAGACTGCTGACATCTTATTTCAAGGGAAATTTTGCAGAAGCTAGGAGTGCTGTGTCTTGGCCTGCTTGAATATATTCAATTTCTTAAAAAGAGTTCAGAATGCCTAAAACTATGAGGTTGTGGGATCTGCATCTGCCCTTTTATGATCTGTTGCTGTAACCAAAGGGATGTGTTTTGGCTTGTCCCGCAGAACCAATATACCTTTAAATTATGACCTTCCTCCATTTTAATGTAGCCCCTATGCCATTTATCAGATCTGACTCCTCTCTGGCTGCAGCCATATCTGTTTTTCATACTTACGTTTACTAACCATTTCTTTCTAGATTAATTGATGCTAGTTGGAGGCATTCAACTGGGTATTTATCTCATCTACTGAGCTGCATAACTTACAGATGTTTAAATTGTGTAAACCCACTGAAGTCTGCATAGCTACTTGAAGCCATAATGTGAGATGCCAGGGTCAGTATGGCTGCAGAATAGTTATGGTGCTTAAGAAGAATGTCAGGCTATGATAAGTTAGGTTTATTTTTCACATTTTAAGGGGTGCTTATAGAGGTTGTAATCTAAGAAAGGAAAGGCTTAGAGTTAATGTTTGATATGGAAGTGACAAAAAGAAATGGAACTTTGCAGTGCTACACTAACAGAGTTAAAGTAGAGTTGGGAATCACATTTCATACAGAAAATTGAATTTCGGATTTTGATCTACCATAGAAATCAAGAACAGGAAAATAACCTTTTTCACGTGATATTACAGAATGCTTAATAGGAGGGGCAGCTAAGGCAGTGTAGTATGGCTTGCCTGCTGCTTTAGTCTTTGTTTAAATTTTTTGCCTGTGTTGCTGTTAACAATGAGTAGTTATTTACTGAACTCGCAAGATATTTGCTATCTCTGTATTTGACATCTGAGGTATTTGATGTACCTGCTGATGTGCTTTATCTGTGCTTTTATTAATATGTATTTCTCTCTTTTTGTTCCATTTAAGACTGAACTCCTTCATCCAGATGCATTGTAAATAGATAGCACTACTGTAGCCACAATCATCTAGGGTACAAGAGGAAAAACCTCACCTCCTTATATGAATTAGAGCTTCCCTATACAA
>WEKX01023394.1:144822-166615 GCA_013390025.1 Pitta sordida
CACGGTGTGGGGTTTGTGCTGTGAGCACAAACAGTCGCAGCAGCCACTCAGAAACGATTCCCTTTGCTCTCCTGTGCCAAGCGAGACCATGGGAAGGAGTGGAAAATTGTCCGCAGCGCTCCGGAGTGCTGGGGGGTGGAGCAATGGGCATGGCCTGCATGCATATTAATCACCTGCACTTCTTTGCAAGGCCCGTGGCCTCTCCTGTTCCTCACGAACAGTGGAGTATAACTGTATAACCAAAATGCAGAACCCAACATCTAGACTTGCTAAAACTCATCCTATTGGAGTCTGCCCATCTCTCCAGTCTGTCCTGGTTCCTCTGCAGGGGCCTCCTACCCTTTAACAGATCGAAGTGTGCTCTGAGCTTGGTGTCATTGCAAAACGTTCAGTCTTGTTGAAAGAGCCTAGCCACATACAGAGGTTGACCTTCCACCCAACACTTTGTGTTCCATGTCTATTTGTATATGTCAAGCCCCATCAAAGAAGCACGAAGCGGAAAGTCTTTACCTGCTTGCAGGTTCTCTTCCACTGTATTTTATTACGTGTATTTGTTATAATGTTGTCCCTGACACATTGAATGCTATGGTGGTATTTTTATGTTCCTTTCCTCAATTAACTGTCTAGGCTGGATTCTGATGGTCATTACAAGAAGCTATTCTGAATTTAGGTGGTGTATGTTGTAAGTGAAATTCAGCTGAGAGGATGAATATTATGCTTAGCTGAAAAGCATGAGCTTAACTGTACCCATGGAGAAGCCACAAATTGTCTGCTCTGGGCCAATTAGTGCTGGGAAAATGATGTTGTTGTTGTTGTTTTTACCAAAAATGTGAAAACAAAACTTGCCTTGAAAATAGCAACCACTGTTATTCTGCTGTAGATAAAAACAAAGCCCAATCAACATAAGCAAGTAGGGAAAAAAAGAAAGATAAATGCATGTTCAGAAAATAGTTTAATAGAAATGAAAGTGTCTGTAACCAATAAAAAGTGTGACTCATCTGTATTTCTTCCACTCCAAGTACAGACTGGTGTTCCAAAAATCTTTCCCAGAATTAGTATGTAGAGTGTTTATAAGTTGAAGTCTGTTTATAATTTTAGAACTCAAAAGCAGACAGCTAGTGCACAAAAGGGTTTTATTCTCTCATTCTACTTGTGTGTTATCCATAAAAAGAAGGGCCTCTCAGATCAAATAGTCTATGAATGGTCCATGAAGATTTCTGACCTGTAAACTGAATGAAGTTATTTTCTTTCCTTGTGGTGTTGGCTCACTGGCACTTATGGGGATAATGGCTGTGCAGTGTATTTGAAGACTGATTGCAATGTACAGCCCTGTCCACCACCAAAATAGGCCAAACAACCTGCTAGGCTAGAGAGGGCTGGGCACTGGTGGGCTACAACTTGCTTAGCAACCACCTTCTTCCTGCTATTCTCCCTGGAGTTGGTGCATTATTTCCTCATAATTGCAGACCGCCTTATAACAGCCTTTTCAGGGTTTATTCCAAAAACATTCCCATGTTTTTGGAATAAACACTGAAAGCTTTGATTTATTTTTATTTAGTATTATTTAGCATCATTATGTAACTATTTTGTTAGTCATGGAATAGTAATTTTTAAAAATAGCTAAACCACCAAGTGTTACAGAGAAAAAGGCTGTCATCACATCCAACACTATGCTTCGAGCATGCTTAAGTTCTTATAATACAGTGATGCATTTAAGGGTTTTCTATATGAAGTACCAGAGGATTAAAACTTGTCCCTTGATTAAGATGATAAAAATAGGATACCAAAGATATCCATCCTAACAGAGCAATTCCTCAAGAAGTGCTGCTAAGCCCTTGGTTAATGGAAATTCTTCATTCTAATAGAAGGAGACAAACCAAATTATCACTTTTTATGAATAAAACTCCTTTAAATTCGTGAAGCTTGTAGTTTTTCACTTTCTAAGAAGAGCTACAGCAATGTATCAGGATAATGGAATCATAACTGTACTGTTGGTCCCCTTTGGGGGCAATGATAGGCAAAGATGGAACTTGGGTGTGGCACAACTCATTCATTTATACCATCATCTTGTGGAGTCCTTACACATACCTTCAATGATAGTTTGTTCATTTGTTGACTTTCTTACAAAAAGAAGACATTTAGCTGTTATTTGGTGCATTTTCAGTGCTGGTTCATTTTTTTCGATACATGTAAAAAGAAAACTTTTCTTCCTTTCTTCTTTGATATGTGCTCTTCACTGTCGAAGTAATCCCCTCCAAAACCTTCAGTATAATGGATTAGGCATAGCCATGCCATATGGCTCTGATCAGATCAGGATTTGTGATCCGTGAATATCTGGAGGGGTAAAATCAGTAAATGTGAAAGGTTTGAACAGATTTCCTTGACTTTTCTTTCTTAACTTCTTTGGTTAGGGTGTTATGTGTTTTGAAAGAGTGAAATGTTATGAAAACAAAGCCAAAATAAATAAATCAGTCCAACTGAGGAAAGACTTGGTAGAAAATGCAACCACACAGCAGGTGTATATTATCTGAACCTCATGAATATTTTATGTAAATCCTTTGTAGAAGAACTGCATACTCCTAAAAAGAAAAATCCCACAAACCAAAAATCCCCCAAACCACAACCAACAAATCAACACTCATGAATCATTTATATAAAGCAGATAATACAGAATGGAATGGGACCTGGATTAAGAATTTCACATATGGAACACACAGCAGGCCAACAACCAATTTATTGAAAAGTGACTTTCCCTGCATTTGCTCCTTTGCTGCATACAGTCAGTGATAACTTCATGCCCATTAGTTCCTTAAAGAAATAATCAGTTGCAGACCACAGGTTGTTTAAAAACAAACAAAAATAATGGAGGCCTTTCCCATAATCATACTCCCGTTACAGCTGACATTTATTTAGCCTTTCGTAGCAGACCATCTGCTATGAGTTGCAATCTCATTTTGTGTTCCAGATAAGTTTCTGTCTTGATTGGGTGGGGGTAATAATTTTCTGGGGGAAAGTGAGATGTTCTCATAGATAAACAAAAAGGAGCCCTGAAACTGTGGCATGAGCAGGGGAGTGTAACCTAGACAATTTCTGTAGACTGTTCTTCTACTTTGTTGCTCTGGAGCAGAGCACAGGGCTTGTGCTGGAAGACAGCGCTGTCACTACTCTGCTTTAAGCTTTATCTATTTCTCTTTCCTCCCTTCCTCTCCTATTTATTTGGAAAGGAGTTTGTTTGGCTCAAGGACTGTGATGCAAAATTTAGCCCATGGGTCTGAGACTTCACAGGTGACTCTAGAGGCTGACTAATGATAATTTTCATGATCTAAATAATCCCATTTCTTTTAATTTTTTTCTCACTTTCTTTATTAGAATCCTTAGAGAAATAAAACCAGAAATCTGAGCCATGACTTTTTTCTTCTGGGATGTTTGGCTGAATTTGCTCTGGCTCTGCTGGTGTGCTCATAACCACTTTGGCAACCCCAAACCAACTTAAACCCATTTAAGCTGGAAAACAGATCATCTCAGAATGCAAAACAGACAGTGACAGCACACAGTGTGAGAATTCTCATGGGGAGCAGATGCCAGGCAGGATTTTGAGTACCACCAAGCATCCCTGTGGACAGTGAAGGGGCTGCTGCTGCACCTGTTGGGAGCCCCATGAATGCTGAAGACATAGGCTATACTGGTATAGGATATAACACAGCAGTGCAGACCTGCACATTTACAGGCAGTCTTGATACCTGGTGGGTGCCTAGGAGGTGCCACCTGGAGACAGTGTCCATAGGTGAACTGTTACTCTTTCTGATTAGTGGAAATGCCTTTTCAGGGTTGATGTGAGTTTAAGAAGAACTTGGAAATGTGGGTTCGATGTATTTTAATTAGGGTTAGGGATGATTCAAACCTGTTTTCCAGTGTCATGAGAGAGACATAGGGATTGCATTCTGAGCCTAAGTGCAAGGGGCACATGCTCTGGCAGCAAATTCCTCTGAGGAAAGCTCTGAACATCAGGCCCAAGGACAGAGTTTATATGTTGTCATGTTTCCATATGCCAAGGAGCTTTGGCTGTCCATAGTCTGTCGCCTCCGCATTTCTTTGATCACCTTGATGCTGCCAGCCTTTGTCGTAGCTCTTCTCAGGTCTTCAGCTTTGCCTGGCAAGCCTGGCATACTCATTAGTTTCATTAAATAGTAGTAATTGGAAGCAAGGGTTTGACCCTTCATAGCAAGCCTCAGTCCTGTGGCACAAAGAGCAGTCAAGAGAAGTGAGCTTCTTAACTGTAAATGTGATTATCCTCGCCTCCACAGGACAGGATAGGCAGCAGGAGAACTATGATTCAGTTATCAGAAGTCTGGCCCAGACTGCACCACATCTCGGTTCCTGAGCTGGTTTTCAAAGGTGCGATACCTCTGATATCTGCAGTATTCAGATTCCCTGAGAACCTCTATGGTTCCTCAGACTTGGTGTTAGTCTTTTTAAAGAACCTGGAGGACATTCCCTGCAGTAACCTTCTTGAGAAGGTAATACATTGCTGGGGGAGCCCTCCATTGTTTCAATCTCCGTTCCAGGACTTTGGAAATAGGCCACTACTTTCTAAAAATACTTTTTGCCAATTTTTGTTGTTGTCACATCCATGGAGGAAGTAACGTGTTTAATTCTCTTTTAAGTTCTACCAGTCATTTCAAGCACTTCTGATGAGTAGGAATGGGGATGACTGTCTAGCCAGAAAAGATGTCCTTGCTTCTATTCATTACTTTAAACAGACGTCATAGAAGTAGTCTGAAAATCTCCAGGGTCCCCTGAACTTTTTATCACTATAAACACAACTGTGGTAATTGTGACAAAATATTTTCACATTTCCCGTATAGCTATTAAATCCCTCTACCTAGTTTAGATCAGCATGCTAATAATTTGACTCAGAAGGTTTTTTAAAACATAGAAGGATGAATGTGTTCAGTGGAGCTGCAAAGCCTATGCGACATGCAGTATATTCTACTTCTGTTACTTGTCAACCTTATTGATTAAGCCTGTATTGATTTTAAAATCCACAGTTCATGACCTGAGGACTTATTTTCTACCAAATGAAGCACAGTTGAAAAATATTTAAAACATTCTCAGTCTCTTTGTTTTTTGGAACTCTGAAAATAGAAGTTCACTTTTGGAATCCAACTGGAACACTCAGTGATGCTCCACATTAAATTTCTATCCGGAGAGATATTAGTGGAAGTCCCAATGACCATAAATATAAATTCAAGTTCTATTTCCCTGGATTTGAAGTAAATAATGTTGTTTTGGTTTATATTAAAGGAATTCTGCTGTTGACATTCATGCAACATATTTTTGTGGTAGGCTGGAAATATGAGCCATCAACGAAGGCTGCAGGGTGGACAAAATTAAAGATAGAAAAATCTCAATAGGAAGAAGATGTGCCGTTGAAAAACAGCATGTTTGTTAACATCTGGATGCTGTTTGTGAGGAAATGGAATGATGGGTGATGGGAGTTTAGAAGGAAAAAAAACCTAGAAGAGTATTGAATTTCTCATGCCTGTTTTCATACAGACTGAAGCAGCACTTGTCTGAACTGGGGCATTTTACAACATCTGAAACAGCAACAGAACAGCTGTAAAAATGTGTGGTGATGAAAAAAGCTGAGGTGGTTTTACACTACTTCTCTCTTAAAGTGAGATGAGACATGTTACTTGGCAAAAGAACGTTCTACAGGTTACGTAGTCTGCCTTATGGGAGTAAAACAGCCATCTCTTCATCTTTTTCAAAGGTTTCTTTAGACTTCAGTGATCTGTTTTAGCTTGTGCATCAATATTTTGTTCTGATGGGGGGAAAAAAGGAAAAAAAAAACCCAGACAGTTAAAAAAAGTAAGAAGTGAGGTGTCTACATGTAGAACTATTGCTAATACTCTTTCTAGACAAAGTTCAGGTGCAAGGCGAGATACCAGCAGAGATGCATGGACATCAGTACTTGAGCACAAAATACAGAGCAGGAGAAAGCTTGGGAAGGTAAAATCCTTAGGGCGTATCTCATGTTGCTTACTCTCTGCCTCTCTTCAAAATCAAATCGGAAAACATTTGATGATTCTAGAGTTGTTGAACACTTTGCTAGCCAGGGACATGTTAGGAACGTTATAGGAGAAAGAAAGATCAAAGAGGGTTGGCTCTAGTAACGTTTAATTATGCACATACACATCATTAAAGAAGGAGAACTCATAAAGCTTAACTTTGGAAATGCATTTAATGGGTTTCACTGCAAACCCCTCAAACAGCAAAACTATATGAACAAAAGATTTTGTCTAAGCACCTTTTGATCTTAACTAGTAAGGCTTTGTGCTGGCTGCCTCATCTTACAGTTTAGAAATACCTTCAGCTGATGGCTGAAATCCTGTCCCAATTGAACTCAATGATAGACTTTTGTGTATTCAAGAAGGGACAGGTCTTTACTCCATATACTTTTGCAATGGAGATTAGTCTGTGATGCTTGTACAGTCGGCCCTCTTGCACTTCGCGGCCCCCATGTTGTGGCTTCAGATCTTAGCGGTGTGATTTTTTAGCGATGTAGGAGACTTATTTTGCAACTGTGCATGCACAACCTGCTGCGGGTGGCAGCAGGGGCAGCACAGGCGGTGGTGCAGGTGGTGGGGGCAATGGCTGCAGCAGCAGCAGGGATGGTACGGGCGGCGGCACGGCCGCCATTCAACACAGAAGTCGGGCTACGCAGGTCCCAATTAAGACCACGGGTGTTATAGGAGACCCAAATGTACAATAAATTTGTTGTGCCTTGAATCAGCCAGAATTTTTTTTGCCCATGAATTATCACCAGATCAAAATTAAAATCCCATATGCATAAAGCATATAGTAAGGAAGAGCATGAACTTTAAAAACAAAATCCAAAAGTTTTCTGTATGTAAATTATCCACAAGGACCATAATCTCTTTATTTATGATGGTAGCTTAGACCAGTGTTTTTAACTGTTTCCATTCCTAATCTATTTCTACTCTCTCCATCAATGGAATAGATCCCTTTCCCCACAGCAAGAAGAGTGAATGGGATATAATAGCAGTCACCTTGACGTCAGTGTACAATATCAAAGTTGCAAAGCTTTGTTGCCCTGTTTTGATAGACAAAACCTGGAGGAAAGGGAGGCTGTTTTTCCAGCATGAAACTTAATGTCTTTTTTCTATGTAACAGGAAGCCTTGTTTCTGTTTTCCAAAACTTCAAGTTTGTGCCAAAACCAACGACGTAAAGGGCAGCACTGAAAGGAATCATCACTTTCTAGATATATACATTTGCAATCTATTACGAGCAGCTCAAGATATCACTGGTATATTGCTGAGAAAGAAACATTTCATCCACAGACTTCCACTCAATAGACTGCATGGCATTGTAGAGAAGAGTGAGGAAAAAGGATATTCCTTCTGAAAGAGAGGTTCTTTAATTCTGAGTGGGGTTTCCTTTGCTTTAGGTGAAGCCATCATTTCCCCTTTTCTCTATTTGCTCTTCCTAGATTGAAGTACAACATACTGATTTCTTCTGAGTAGTCTCTGCCCTTATCATTCATAGTTTTCCTTCTCTTTCTAGCTGTCAGTACTTATAGAAGAGAAATAAAATGTGTAACAGGCAGAAGGAATTACCAAAGGCAAAAATAGCAACCTCATTGACCAGGATGTGATCCCTAATAATTTGGTTACTGTCTAAATTCTACCATTTCTCTCCCCTTTAGGGTCTCAGATAAGTAGCTGTTATGCAGGTAACTTGTATTGAACATTCTACCCTGCAGTGTGTGCAGGTTGTTTGTTTCGATTTAGAGCACAATTCATTTTGTGCTTTATGAGATTTTGGTGCATGCTTTGTGCTTACAGCCCCATGAACTATGTCCCTGTAGGAATGTTGTGTATTACATATTAGCTCTGCAAAGTAGACATTGACTCTCTGGGAGGCTACTGTTATAAAAAGCCTTATCACAGAAAGGTTGTGTGCTATTTGTATTAACTCTTTTGATGCAATTGAGAAAAGGTTATAGCCTAATAGACTGAGGATGAGATGGAGCTGGCACTTCTTTAAGTCTGTTTGTGAGAGTAATACCTCCAATAGATTTGCAAAGATACAAAGGACCAGGTCCTGTGAAATGTTTTGGTACCTAAATCCCACAAAATATGGACTAAATGAAATCAGGAAGCATTTAGGTACCTGAATTGTTTTGTGTATCTGGCCTTCTGAACTTTTTTCTACTTGTTGAGTAGAATGTATGAAACTCATATTTGGAATAAGCCTCTAAATATGGTGTGGCTGTTATTTTTGAATGTATCTTAAAGACAAAGCTGCTTTCAGTGCCATACCTTGGCTTTAAGATTTAATTCCCATGCCATATTTACTAAAATTTCCTAAAAATCTTCCTTAAAAAATAATTATTTGATCTGTTAGGAGAGAGTGAAGTGCAGACGTAAATAACTCAGAAATACACAGAAAATGGTGGGCCTCTGGACTCCAGTGTTGGTTTCTCTGACTCAGGCTGCTATATGCCAAGTTTACTTTAGATCTTTTATTTAAATATGTATATTCACAGAATATCCTGAGTTGGAAGGGACCCACAAGGATCACTGAGTCCAACTCTTAAATGGCATTACTGCCTCCCTGGCAGGAATTGAACCCCGATCTCCTGGGTGAGAGGCAGGAACACTGATACTATACTAAAGTGGATTTTATATATGTAGTTCTGCTTAGCAGTTTAGAAACTTTGCAAATAAATGTTACAGAATACACATCACTTTCACAGCAGTTTGTGGCAAGAATCCCCTGAGAAGTGGTTGAGATAGTCTAAGGTTTTTGCCAAATAATAATGTTTAGTGACTCAGAAGCTGCCATCTGTTATATAGACACATAGCTCGAGCTCTGCATGTTGAAATATATGTAGTCCCTAAAATACCTGCAGGTTTTCTCTTAATGATTAGGCTAAAGCATCCACCTAGCTGGAATCTCCCATCTCAACCCTTCCCCCAGAGATATTTGCTTACCACCGTTGTTTGGGTGTTTATACCTCTCATAGCGTATCTTCAATTATATCCACTCTTAATAGTGTCTCTGATTTCAAAGCTCTTAAACTAAGGCTTTTATTGAGCCACTCTAGCCCAATATTTTTATGATATTCCTGAGGTGAAAATTATGGTCTTACAGATTTTTGAAACCCTGTGAGAGAAAGGAGAGTTGTACCACCTGTGTGGGTAATACCTGAAGCATATGCTCCTGTCCAAATTAGTGTTTGTCAAGTGATCTTGTTTCCTGTTGGGCACTTGGATTCAACACAGTGGCCCCAAGTACACCCCATAGTGCTGTGTGTTGGGGAAGCCGTCTACGGAAGCCTCTAATCTACTCACTTGGCATTGTCTACCTGCTCTATGTCTTGCCCTCTGGATGCAGCTTGAAGGTTGTGCATGTCCATGAAAATGTGGTGCAGGAGTGGAGTAAGACAGAAAAAGGTCTCAGAAATCCAATTTAGTACAGTGGTGAGTGTCCCTGCCTCTCATGCCGGAGACTGGGGCTCAATTCCCACCAGGGAGGCAGTGGTGCTGTTTAAGAGTGCGACTTGATGATCCTTGTGAGTCCCTTCCAACTCAGAATATTCTGTGAAAAAAACTTGCAGCTCTTTGTCAGTCTGATTCTGAAGTTCTGCTGCTTTCTGTTATCAAAATCCAATCTGGTCTCTTTTCATCTTCTAAAGCTCCCTGCTGCTTGCCACTTTGCATAGCACAGAACTAACCCTAATCCCAGCATGTGAGAAATTCTGAAGGAGCAAAGCAGACCATTTCATTAAATGGTGCGGTGTTTTGATACCACTGTATCTCTCACACTGTTATGTTCTGCTGTGCAGTACCCAGAACTAGCCTCTGTGCACAGGGATCTTCCAGGTAGAGGTGAGCCTCAGGAGTCTACTGAAATCAACATAGCTTGACTTTTCATCTTAAATTTTACTTCTTTTGGGGAAGGTGAAAAAGGAAGAAGGCAAGGAACAAAGGCTGGGAGCTGAAAATAGTGTTAGACCTGCTGGAGATCTGTGGAACATAGCTGTGAAATACAGATCTGAATGTATTGGTGCAGGGGTGTTTGTCAAGGCATGTTACACACTGAATTCCTTTCATAGAAGTAGAGTGTTAGAGGAAGTAACAGGTGTATGGTTTTGTTGCTTGGATTTGTTTTTATGCACTGTAAATGAAGGTCAAGGAATTGAGAGAGAACTCCAAATCATAGGTCAGCCACCGGGAATGCCTTTCCATTTATTTATTCTGTAGTTGTTCCAGTACATATAAAGACACTGTAGTCCAGGACAATGTCCTAATGCATTTATGTGATATGATACTGGCTAAGGATGAGAATAATCTACAACAACACATTAGTTTTAGCCAGAAACTGACCTCATCTGAATATCACCATGAGATTCAAGCATCTTACCAGAAAAGTAGCTGTGAATAAACCTTTTTAGAAGTGCAGAACAGAGAGCTTTTTGCATCGGATGTTGCAGAGAAATAGGATGTCTATAAAGAGGTAAATTCCATCGGGGGATGGATTCCTTCACGTACAAGAGCAATGATCCCTCTAAAAGACCTTTACATGACACTTCTTTCATATGACTTTTTTTTTTTATTGCTCATTATACAAAAGGAGACATTGTTTAATTAATTCCTGTAAATTCAAAATGTGACTAACTATGAAGATTTGAATTCTTAACGATGATGATGACTCATGAATTAAACATCCCTGAGAAGCTTTCACCTCTATCTTGCCAGTGAAAATCCAGAAATATAATCCATACCCTCCTGCTTTTACTGTGTTTGCTGGTGGTATGTGTCCAAGTGTGGACACATTGGCAGACAGATATTTGAGCAGCTGGGGTTGGTTTCCTCTGAAAGCAATGGTGAAGGGAAAGATGCAGGGAGAGCATTGAAACTGTGGGCAGAGCCGTAGGGATACAAAGAGCTGAGATGTTGCTGTGGCCCTTGGGACAGCTATGGGAAAGCACTAAAACATAGGTCCAGCTATGGGTCCAACTACATAGGTACAACTACAGAAGTTTTGCTGGCATAGAAATGTCAGTGAGGAGTAAGAGCCTTTTGCTGATGTGGCAATAGTAACATAGCCCCAGTGCAAATGCAGTTCAGAAAGGCCATTTCCTATTGTAGCATTTTCTGCTTAAGTACTAGATACAAGCCATGTGGGCAAAGTAATGTTTTTTGGCCAGCTCCTAATTGTTCTTACCCTAGGAGGAGTAGCTGGTATTGCTGTAGCTTTTAAATGTGAAAGGGCCATAGACCAAGAACTAGAAGCACGTCTTCTCTCATTTTTGTCGAGGTCTGACCATGGTATGTGGGTAGGTTACAGAATAATTCATGAATTAATTTCTGCTAACACAGAAATCGCATTACTTCAGCATCTTTACATCAATACTTAGTATGGAAAAGGAGAGTTGCTTCAGTTTATAATACATCACATAAAACTGCCTCAGTACCAGATGATTAAAAAGTGGTAAATATACCTTCAATATATAAAACAGATTTTCAGGAGGGCTTGGGAATTAGTGACCAAAAAATTTAATGTCTGTATCAGGAGAACTGTAGAACCTGTATTCAAAATTAGGTATACAAGGAGACAAATAAATGATGTATAACAGGAAAAAACTATAATTGCTTTTCTAGAGGGAAAATTTATTGAGGTAAATTTATTAGAGGTTTTTCTATAGTGGTTACTAGAATGTGTGAAAAATTGACATGGTGGATCTGAATTTACAAAACAACTTTTGCCAAACACTTGGAATAAAACCACTAAGCAACGTGATTAGTCTGCAATTCATTAAGAAACATGAAACAAATGAAACTGAATTCAGTGGCCTAAAAATAAGCACTCTGTGCCACCTGGGATGTTCTGTGATATCCAAGACATCTACGCAAAATTGTCAGACAAGACCTGGGATTTAAGGGAAACATCCTTGTCAGCACCATAGTGGCCATGTAATACACAAAATTGCATAAGGTGTTTTTCTTTGTACACTGGATCTCACTCAAGCTGTAGGAACAGACAATGGGTTTTCACAGTGCAGGAGATCATTGGAGTCTCCTGAAGATGAATACTAGAGCCAGTGCTGCCCAAATTGTTTGTGAGAGATCTGACAGAGGAGTATATAGAATGATGTAAGGAAGTTTCACAGAATCACAGAATCACAGAAAATTATGAGTTGGAAGGGACCCACAAGGATCATCTAGTCCAAGTCACCATCTAATACCCGTACAGTGACCAAGAGCGTAATACCAACCTAGATGCCTCACAGTCTAGCAGGGCGCTCCGGGAGGAAACAGCTTACCACAACACAATGTGGAAAGATCGAAAGGTCGCATTTTGTAACTAGGTAATAGAGTGCTATCTGACACTTATTGATAAAAGCAAAGTAGTTTGGTGAGCAGCCTTAATTTTACACATACAGTAATAGGCCGTGGAGTAGCTATTAGTAATCACAAAAGTCTTTGGAGTAATTTTGGACAGTGCTGTCAAAATGAAAGACAAACCTACCTAAAATCTGTGAATTTATTTGGAAGAAAAGAAACCATGAAGTAGGAGTATTCACTCTTAAGCCAGTCATCTCAAGAAGACCAACTGAAGATTTGGGGATAGTTGGCACAATAAATAGAATTGCTCATTTGATGGTTTTTTCCCCCCTCACTTTCCAGAGTAACAGAAAAAGTTTCTTTAGAATCTGAATAGTAGACTTTGCTATGAGGTAGCTTCAGGAAAGGTATGAGTTAACTGTCCTATTTTATGTCTGTCATGGATGAAGGAAGAGTGGTTGGAAAATCTAAAGGCAATAACATATCTGCTCTGTTGAAGATGGAAAACATAAGCATGGATAATCAAAATGTTATTGGCTACTTGGATGCTGTGGCTAGATAGGACTGCTCACTAAGGAAGTTACATACTGAATAGTTTCAGTGGCAAGGCAGCTAATGAAGCAGGAAGTGTCTTGGAGCAGAACAAAATGCTGCAAACAGCCTTGCTGTGCCATCACCCTCACTAAAGATTACACACACACAGAGAATATTATGAGTTGGAAGGGACCCACAAGGATCATCTAGTCCAACTCACCATCTAACACCCGTACAGATCCGAAAGCACATCCCAGAGCGGTAAACACAAACCTATGAAACCAAAGCTCATTCCTGTTTCTCAGCATTTCTTCTTGGTTAAAAGTTGCTTTAATTTCCAAATGTAGGGTGAAAAACAAAGCAGAAATCAAAATAACAAAATAACTCCCGAAGGCACAACTTGCTGCTGTGGTCTTATGTTCTAGGCAAGGGCTGGAATTACCATGGCTCTGGTGCCACTAGCAGTGGCCATTACCAGCACCCCAGGACTTTCCCATGCCCTGCCTGGTTTTATGCTCATTTGTTAACTTTCCTTTGAAAAAAATGTAATTTGGAAGAGAGGAAGGGATTTTTCTGGCATGCTGGGAGAAGAGTGCCAGTGTTTAAAAAACTAAGAGGCATCCCTGAGCTGATCTTTTGCTGCCCCACCATGTGGCCTCTACCCCAAAGGATTTTCCTATGTGATGACAGCAGCTGTGGGCCCTGTGGGATCAGGAGGCCCCAGCTTCCACTGTGGCATGTACCAAGGGACTCAGGCTAGCAGAGTGGATGCTGCAATGGCAAGAAGATCTAGGTGAACACCAAGGCCAGATGGAGATGAAAGAATACATGGATATTGAGCTGTTCTGTCATAGCTATGTCCCGTTGTGGGTACATCTCATTACATTTTATCCCCCTCTTTCTTTTGTTCTGTGCTTGCTTAAGGCAAGGGTCATCTCTACCTGCCCACTCTTGCAATTTTAGTGGAAACAACACTGCCTCGGCATTCATCTCTGACCAGGTTTGTCCTTTCCTTTGGCTCAGGACATTCAGCCTTGGGACTCTGGCCTCTCCTTGAGCAGGTAAAGTCAGACCAAGTGGTCCTATTAAGACTGTGGTTTAGGTTCTTGTCTTTGCAAAGTGCTTTAGAAACAGTGGGCAATGCATTGTCTCTGATCTTGACTTTAGTACTGACAAGTTAAAGTTACCACAGGAGGAAACAGAGTTAACAAGACCACAAACTCACCACTGGTATCTCAGGAGCACATCTAATATGGTCCTGTTAGGATGTACTGTATTTCAGCCTGAATGTAGATAAAATGTCCGTGATAAAAAATGTCGAAGTATTTGTTTTAAGGGTAACTAGCAAATGGAGAGATCTTCTTGCGCTGGCACAGCCATCAGTAAATCTCTGCATTGAATCTGGATATGACAGTTTTTCATTAACTTTATTATTTCCCAGAAAGTTCACTCAGGAGGACTCAAACCTATTTTTCTTGTCCTAAAGGCTCCTGATAGCTTATGGTTTTGGCCTCAGTCTTATGTTTTTGTCCTGTTCACCCTGCACCAGTTTGGACAGTGAAAGTTATTGGTTTTGCAGTGCCTTTATAGCCCATTACTATTTTTGTGATTCTATAGCAACTAAAATCCTTGAAGAGCATGTGGAAATTTTCTGTCCATTTTTTTTGACAAATATCTGTCATTTGGTCTGCCTACTCATTCCCTTGTTACTGCCCACATAGCCTTCAGTTCTGCCCTGGAAAGATGGAAACCTCACAGAGACAGGAGAAAACCTTCTTGTTAGTGCTGACATTTTGCAACTGGGGGTGTATTACACAATTCAGCAGCTTTGTAGGGAGCAGCTTTTGATATTTCTGCTTACCTCTGCCCCTCACTCCCATTCCTGCCCTGTGCTTCATAATTGCTCCTCAATTCTACTAGTAAGATTGTTAAAAAAATTTTCTTGATGCTTCATTTCTGAAAGAGGTGTCAGAGACTAGCTTATATCACCCAGGCCAAACGAGCCCAAGTATGGATCCAGTAGTAGTTGAGAGCAGTACGCAGTTGAGTAGCTGAGAGCAGTAAACTGCTCTCAAGTGCTCTCTCTGCTCCAGGTTGGACTAGATCCCTCAAGCTATTCAGGGCTCACTGCATCAAACCCTGTCTGTGGACACACATTCCTTCTGATTCATGATCAAAATGCTTGCAGTAGCTGCACATAACCAGGGACAACAGACTCTCAGATGAGAAGGTGACAGGGGAAATGGACAGTTCGGCTGGATGGACAGTCACTGCGTACTGACTGCACAGCCCCTGGTTGTGAGATGTCCCACTACCCGTGCAATGGTGTTGTCTTACAGGTAGGCACTAGTTGAAGCCAGAAAAAACATCAGTATCACAAGGATTTCAAAAGGAAACGGAGTATGACGACCATATCTGTCACATTAGGCACACATATGTGGATGTTATTCTGTATGCGTGTTCCCAGGCTGAGGATATTGACGGCTTTGTACAGCATCAGAGATACTTACTTTTGCCTGAATTACAGTGTTTCATAAGAAGACATCTTTGTGGTGACATGTGGTGTCAATGTTTGATAGGTTGTAGAACTCACCAATTTGGGGCAGGAAAACATTTTTTTGCTTGTTACTGAAACTAGTGCAAACTGTGTTGGATTACTTGGGTAACCTTACACAGAAAAATGTCATTTTGTGTCTGTGAGGCCATCTCCTTGTGTGCTCACAACTGAGGGTGGCTATGCTGCTTTTAGTAGACCTGTTTTACCACCAGGTAAGTGTCAGGCAGCCATCAGTCTCAGCACCTTGCTGCTCTGCCCGTGGCTGTGCTCCCTGACTCTGCTTCCTAGCTCATAGTGTCTTCCTAGACTTCGTTCTCATTCTTTGAGTAGCTCTTGACCACAGTTCTCCACTGAACTTTGGTGTTACATTATACTCACTGGATGGTGGATGGTGAATATGATCATGGTAGAGCAGAGGATAGCTACAGGACTTCTTTTGGGTTGACTTGAAGGTGGAAGTCATGGAGATGGCTTAAGAAATTACTGCCCTTAGTTCACAGGTTCACAGGTTCCTCCGAGTTGGAAGGGACCCAGAGGATCGTCTAGTCCAGCTCCCAAACAGCCTCCCACCAACTAGACCATGTCACTAAGCTCCTCATCGAGTCTTCTCTTAAACACCTCCAGGGATGGTGACTCCACCACCTCCCTGGGCAGACCATTCCACTGAGAGATCACTCTCTCCGGGAAAAACTGCTTCCTAACATCTAGTCTGAACCTCCCCTGGCGTAGCTTAAGGCCATGTCCTCTTGTTCTGGTGTCATCAGCTTGAGAGAAGAGATTCACACCCACCTGGCGGCAACCCCCCCTTAGGTAGCTGTACACAGCAATCAGGTCACCTCTGACCTGTAGTTCACACCACAAATCTTTTTCTGAAGGTCTTTATCAGTGCTAAGCAGAAATAAATGTGACCATGAGCTGCAGCTTATAATCAGTGCATAAATGTGAAGTCAGTGGTTTTATTTCATGTTAGTGTGTCAGACTGTAAACTCTGGTACGTAGATATACTCCATCTGATAAGCTCTTCTGCAAGGATGGCAAAAGGGATTTTTTTTGAAAAATTTGAAAAGGGATAAAAAGGACATCTGAAGGTCAGCAAAACACACTTTGTTATGTATTAGAAGCTTCTGGTTTGCAAGAGAGGTGGATATATGGTCTTGATGTGACTTGAGTTTTAAGCTTGCATAAAGGGTGTCCTCTTTTTCCAGAGAAGTTGACATTTAACTTGATTTAATTTTCCAATAATATACTGAAAACTGAGGGTTTTGACCTAGTAAATTGATGGCCTGTAAGAGTATCCCCTGGGAGCCAGTGTTCAAGTAAATACAGCTTGCAAAAGCAGGCAACAGTTGTGATTTTCAGTACTTTTGGCGAGACTGTTTTTAAGCTTTTTATCGTTTATGAATAACCCCAATACTGGGATAAGTTATGCAGCCTCATATCCTTGTATCTGATGGCATCATAAGAGTGCGCTGTACTTGTGATGGGTTACGTTCCTGGAGTGCTCCTCTCATCAGGATGGTGCTGCCTCAGTCTGTAGACACCAAAGCAGAATCTCTCTGTTACACACATTTGGTAGGATTTGGTTGGCTATAGGAAGGTTACACACTGACAAAGGAGAATCTTCTAGGTTCTGCTGAAGAAGTCTCCACAGAATATTCCCAGCCAGATTAGCTTTGAAAGCTGCTGCCAAGCACAAGCTTTCACAGGTTTATACTGCTTTGGGTCATTTTCCTGCTTAAATATCACATCCAGCGCAATGCTGTAAACTAGAGAGCAAACAGCCACGTAACTATGATTCCCAGGAGAGAATGATCTGTTAAGAGGGAAAAGTACTTGTTTTGTCACAGCTGAATTACTAATATTCCTATAAATTTCTTCTTTGGGGTTGTGTAACGTGTTTGGCAATGTGGCAGTAAGAGATGTTGAAATGGGGAACAGACTTAGAGGAGCAAAAATGGAAGGAAGCCAAGCCAAAATACACAGAGAGCCTTTTCCAAAGACAGGTCAGCAATGATCCAAGTGTATTCCCACAAAATGGAAGTTCAGAAGGGAACTATAAGCAGTGGAAAGTATTACATGCTCAACTTATGTTACAAACTTCAGTCACATCAAGTTCAGTGCAGAAAAAATGTTTCTAGGCTTTAAAGTACTTTCTTATTAGTTTCCTTTCCCTTTTACTTCTGCTATAGTTAAATATAGTTTTTGTGTTAGGTAGGTTAAAACTAGAAGGAAATAAACCCTATTTTTCTATCACAAGGAACTTTAACAATAAAATACTTTAGAAGTTTCCACTGTAGCATTTGTCAGGATAATACATTCGTTTTTCCTTAGGAGGAAGGCAGCTTAAAGGAGAAAAGTTTTGTGGAGTATGTTTCCACTTGGCTTTTATTTTTGTTTTAGGCTTGACAGTTACTTGCTGCCTTATTGCTTTCTACTGCTTTTGCTTTTTCAGTAACTGTCCCTCTCTAAAAACAGCTGCCCCGGCAGGGACAGAGGCAGTACCTCTGCAAGTGGCAGTGAGGGAACACCCTGGCCTGAATTCACTATTTATTCTCAGCTGAACATTTTCACTGGGGAGCATCTTGCAAACAATAAGACAGCCTAGGTATAGTTGTTACATTCACAGCTCAGACTGGCTGTTCCTGTGTACATTTGGTCTGATAGTTGCTGTTTCTATTTCAGACCTGGAGAAGGGGGCATGCACCTCAAAAAAGGTCAAACACTGTATCTGATGTGCACACTGGTCTAATAAAAACTTTTACAGCCTTGCCTCTTCTTATTATAATTTGCTTGTTTTAAGATGGGTTACCTCACCCAGCCAACCACCTGGTGATAATCTTTCAGCAAAAGGTGGGTTGCTCTTGTTTGCTTTGTGTGTATATACATATAGCCTGTCATTTTTGTTCTGGATTCTTTGGTGTTGTAGTGGCTACGTGTTATCCCAGTGAGCAGATAGCATCAGAGATCACTTAGTGATGTCCTGTGTTTGCACACTCCTATGCTTTCTGTGAGGGGGCCCTGGTGAAGACGACTTTGTCTTGCTTATTAATATTTAGCATGCCTTTCATTGTAAAACTACTATTTGCTGTGTGCATATCTGGTACCAGTGTGTTGGTGTCTAATCACAAGCTAGGTGCAACGTGTGTTTTGCTTTTGTTTGGAAGCACACAGAAGCTATTAGGAAAGATCAGAGAACAGCCTGCTCTACATCTCTGATACTACAAAGAGAAAAGACAACTTGGCAGTACTAGAGACATCAAACTTCTAGCACAGATGATGCTCCTCAGTCAGGAAATACAGTTCTTAACTTTATTAATGGAGGCAGAGATATTTCCTTTATTGAGAAGGGGATTTGTAGCAGGGGTGTAATTTAAATAAACTAGCTGGCCCTAAAGAGGTGCATCTATCTCTCACTTCACTATTACCTACGGAGAACCCGAAAGACTTAGCAGCAGACTTATCAGAGAACCTTATCGGCAGTTAAATCATATGAATATTCACTTCCACCTCAATTTCTCAGTTAATAAAGAGTTGCTGTATTACACTTTTTGTGTGGTTTTACTACTCCTCCATCATCAGATTAGACGTCTTTGAGTTGTCTCTGCTCATATTCTCTCAGTAAGCCTTCTCCCCTTTCTGACTTCTGTGGCTGTTCAGATTGCCCATGTCTGTTTTCTTATCCCTGTATGCAATTATTTTGTTGTCCTGGACAGATCACCACATTACACACTTAGAGTGTCTCCAGGCTCGAAGCTTCTGCATTTACTTTATACACTATTGAAATTGAAGTAAAGGAGAAGAAACATCTTCCTGATCTGAACAATCCTGGACATTCAGCTGATTTGAAACTTGAGACAGGGAAATTCCCTTTTCAGGCCAGTTGTATTGAGATTGTCAACCCTGTTAGTGTCTGGTCCCCATGTGCTACTGTGGGAGACCTGAGATCCAACTCAGCCTCCTGGTTCATAAAGGCCTAAATAACTAGGGATGTAACAACTGCCAAACTCATCCTGCCAAACTCATTACCAGAGGTCTTTCCCACCCTGCCCTTTAGTGGTTATTGTACAGCTCTACTCTGTGAGTCTTTTCCTTGTGGAATTAGGTGTATGATGCCCCATTGCTTGGGTGGCTGCTCAGCCATGCTGAGGATGTGGGAAATGTGTTCTTTGAAGTGTCATCTTTTTCTCTGTTGCTGCCACAAGGCACTTGTTTTTATCCTTGGTAGAAAGCTCTCCTCCCAGCCATGGGAATTCAACTTTTTACTGACATAACTGATTTACAGTTACTGGTTTCTATACCTCTTGGCCATGCTTTTTTTTTTTTCCACTGTTCCTTAAAATATGCTTTCAAATGACATTACTAATATTCACTGCGTGGTATGACCATAGGAATTAGAGGTATGTTTTTCCAAAAGAAATATTAAGAAAAGCTCATAATTTGCCTATTCAAATTACATACGCTGGAGTCTCAAGGTGTTCTGGAGAGCAGCTTCCCAGCCGCAATGCGGAGTCCATCATCCTCCCGCCTCTGCCAAGGAGGGAGAGATGAGCTGGCCTTCTTAGAACTTATGGAGAAGTGAATTAGCTGTCTGTTGGAAAACCCAGATTATTTCAAAAGCAAAATATCCATGTTGGATTAAAAGCTTGCAATTATATTTCACAGAATATGGCAAGTGAAAAAAAGCATTACAGTAATCCCCCGTTACTTGCGGGCTGTTGGGTCTGGCTCTTTTCGCACGAGTCCTGGAATCCGCAAAGACAGTGAACCCACTTGACTACCCACGTAGTCAAGTATGCCATACCTGTAGCCACACTGCCTCCCCTAATAAGGTCTGGAGGATGGTCCTGAGAGTGGGGCTTGTCTCAGATGTCTCTTGCCCGAGCTGGGCAAGGGCTGGGGCAGGGGGGTGAGTGCCGAGGCCGGCACGGTGCACCGAGGCATGGTGCGCTGAGGCCAGCACGGCATGGCTGGCGTGGTGAGCAAGCGCTGGGGCCAGGGCTGGTGCAGCACGCCGAGCGAGCGCTGGGACCCAAGCTGGTGCGGCAGGCCGAGCGAGTGCTGGGGCCAGCGTGGCACGCCAAGCGAGCGCCGGAGCCAGGTCCGTACCCCCCTGCCCCGGTGTGGCCAGGCACCAACCCCCACAGGATGGGGGAGGGTGCCTCCTGCTCTCATGTACAGACACACATAATGGCAGCCCTGTCACCTCATCTTGTACCCCAGCGTAGGACAATTCCAGCTGTGCAAAAACACACATTTACACTAAACACATCCTGGCCATGGTACACTGGTTCCCGATTGGGCCCAATTTACATATTCGTGAGCAGACTGGGTTCATGGTAGGTTCTGCGCACACGCCAGGTCCCACAACTTGCTGGAAAATCAACAGCGAGTATGTGGATCCCACAAATTACGGACCGCAACTATGCAGAGGATCACTGTAATTCCAATTTTTTTTTTTTTATAGTGCTGATCAAAATATTTTGGAATACAGTAATCCCTTGCCACCTCACGTTTCGCTATTTGCAGCCTCGATACGTTGCAGGGGGGGTTTTCCAGCTTTACTGACTTGCCCTAGGTTAGACCAATACATTCCAGGGAAGATGTGAACCTTCCTGAAATGGAAAGGAAAAAAACCTCCTCCTTATCTACTTTACTATGTCTTTTGAATCAAAGGGGCTTTCAGACAAAAAATGTAGAAAAAGGAAGCAACAATTAATTACATATACAGTCAGCCCTCTTGCACTTTGCCTTCCCCCCTCCCCCCCCCATATTGCAGCTTCAGATCTTAGAGGCATGACTTTTTAGTGATGAAGGAGACCTGTTTTCACAACTGCGCATGCGCGACCTGCCACCCCCGGTGTGGGCAGCAGTGGCAGCAGTGGTGCAGCCACCGTTCAACGCAGAAGTAGGGTGTTGCAGACCCCGATTAAGACCATGGGTCTGCTATATAGGAGACCCGACTGTGTACATATATATAAAGAAAAAAAATTAAGAACAAACAGTAACATATTGGTAACAGGGAGAAAAGAGAAACAAAAAAAAGCTAAAAAGGACACTCCAGCCTCATCCTGGCACAGCCTTCAGGGGCCAAGTGGCCCATTAAGAGCCATTAGCTCTTCAGCTGAAAGACAAAAGGAGTCCTCCACCTCCACTCAACAACCCTGGTTGAGGAATTCTGGCTTTTGTTTAGTTTGTTTAACATCTGACTTCCTTAGAGTTTGATAACGGTTGTTATCAAAAAATTAAATGTAATCTATGTTTGCCCTATTTATGGCTACTTTGCTGATTTTACTTATCACAGCATGTTTCCAAACCCGCCCCCCC